>JAUPFT010000028.1:16244557-16524557 GCA_036936625.1 Parnassius smintheus behrii | reverse complement strand
AAATGATTCTCTAAGTTTTTGTTTTAAAATACCTTTAGTTCGCCTATCATAACTGCATAACTTTTAAATTTTTCATATATAACTATTAATTCACTAGACATGAAAATACAGTTTTAAAAAATATAGTTATCAAAAATATTATAAGGTGTTAACAATTTTATTAATTTTTTAAACTTAAACTATATTTTCAATTAAAACCTCAATAAACCTTAAAGGTAAAAAGCCAATACCATTAAAATATTATCCTTATTTTTAAGTAAATGAGCTTCAACATACTTATTTAAATCACACTGTAGTGTGAGTATATAAACATTACTAACACTTTCCTTACATAAGGCCCTACTAAATCTATATAAATTCTATTAAAGGCAGAATATTACCACGTATTTATTTAAGTGTTTATATCGAAAACACTTGTCACATTGATTTACATAATTAGTAGAATGTTACTTATTATGTATGTAGTCTCTAACTCCGGTCAAAATAATCTTTTCCTTGTATTGCTTATCATTCGCCTTTACGGCGTGACCGTTAGTTGGCAAAAAATGATAGTCGTTTAATATTACATGTTTTGTCTCACGGCGGTCCTATTGCAATATAATCAGAACTATTAACAATCTCAGTCGCGTAAGCGGTTTATGACATCTTTGTTTTAAATTCTAAGTATGTTCATGGGAACGTTTTTTCGACTATGTTGTATAATTTTATTCAAGATACCATTTTAATGCATTGTTAAAACTAAGTACAGTTTTAACAATGCATTAAAATGATATCTTGAATAAAATTAATTTATCTTGCCTAATAGTTTATATCTCAAAATATGGGTTGTTACATTAAATTTTTATAATACTTTACATCGATGCATTAACAAGTATTTATTATTTAAGTTATTTATAATTTCGAAAACTCATTATTTTATGACTTCTAAGGAATATGTTTATCATTTTTGAACCCCCACAACTCAAAAACTTAAAAGACGAATATACTTATCTTGTATTTTTGCATGTTTAATAAAACACCTTTCAATACCCGGATTCCCATTACATTAATGAATCTACTACAGTTACGTAGTACTATTATTTATTCTGTGCTACAGTCCTTGAGTTATTAAGGTCTGAAAAGTGTCATTTTTATCACTTACTAACTCACTGATTCATTACTCACTCATAAAAAACATAGACCACTTCTAGATGACTTAGAAATTTAAAATTTATTATAAAGATAGATCATTTGGTTGAATAAGCTAATATAATATATCAAAAAGTACCATATGGTTTTTGTAAGACTCTTCGGACACGACACAAGTTTTTTTTATAGCATTGGGTGACAAACGAACACACAGTCCACCTGATTATAAGTGGATGCTGTGGCCCATGGTCATCCACATTTATCCCCAATTAAGAATCAAAACGCAAATGCGTCGTCACCCCTAAAGACTAAGATGGAATGCCTCGATTCCAGTCAACGATATTAAAGTAAAAAATCTTTTTCTTATAATATCATTGATTCCAGTATAAAGGCTCTCCGGTTTTCTACACTCACCATACGAAACGCAGCAGTATTAAACTGCTATTTTACGCTGGTATTCTGTGAGAGTTTATCATCCAATCACAGAAACATCCCCTGCTTGAGGACTCTATGTTATACCAGTGATGGACGTTCCCGTATCTCTCCGTTACTTATTTACTAAAGTCAATTATTTTATTTTACATCTATTCCTTTCATGCATAATTCTGGCTCCTAACGGATTCAATAGCACTAGTTTAAGTACGTTTTTAAGCAACATCAAATATTTGGGTCCAGTATCGACGAAACTTAGTTACTTAATCATTCGTATTCCAATTTTTAAGCATTTCTTTCTTTCATTCTTCACATATTTTAAATACATTAATACGATAATATTTTTTCAGTCAAAGTTTAACTCTGTTAAGAAACATTACTATTAAAACTCTCTTAGGCCTACGATATACATACTTACTAGCATAATAGAATAGCATTTTTCTAGCCAGTTTCCCTTTCTGTTTTAATATGATGTGTACCTTATTTAAGAATATGTTGGTGTTATGTACCTGTATATGTAATTGTTGTTCTTTATTAGAACTTATACGATAACGACGTTCTTTTGAAATTAAGGAATTAATAAATTCGATATAAAAACAGAAAAAAATGATAATTGGATGTAACATTTATAACTTATAATATATAATGATTGACAAATTAATGATTATACCAAGTATATGAGATATAATAATCACAACATTGAGCTATAATAATAATCTAACATTGGTATTTCCTCTGACGCGGTTACATAATTAATTAGAAAGTTACTACGTGAATTAAAAAATATTGAATACAGATTTCTTAAATTTACGCGAACACTACACATTGAATAAAACTACTATTTACGGATTTTATCGCGTTTAATTACTTTAATTTATGTTTATTATTATCCCGACGTTTCGGGTGCTTTACAGTACCCATGGTCACGGGGGGGACTGAGATGTTTGACGTCCCAATGTCATAGTTAGTCCGGCTACCTTCAGTTTTTTTAATATTAATTTTTTTTGGTCCGATTTACACAAAACGAGCTTATAGTATCATGAAGTCTTGCAGTGGTATGCTTGGGTTTGGGTTTAATTTTGTTAATTATAGGATCCCAAGCAGATGGTAGCACCCAACCATCTTCTCTATTGAAATTTGGATGTTTTTTAATTTCAATAGCCTCGCGTATCATCCTTGGTAAGAATCGGTGTTCTTTTGCGAGAATTTGTGGTTTATCAAATCTAATGTAATGGTGGGGACGATCTTGAACATGTTCGCAGACTGCAGACTTCCCGGAGCGTCGGTGCTTCACATCAGCTATATGTTATAAACCCGCGTGAAGGAACAACTTCAATTATTTGTTTTATAATAGTTTTCCTAACTTTTTTTCATTTGTTTCAGAATAATTGTGAAATATCCGTGTAAAGTGCATTTAGAACAAAATAAAAAATGGACTTTGATAGCGACGACTCTATATATGATCCTAAATATCATCCCTGTGATGACGGCTCCAAAGAGGAAAGCAGCGAATCAGATTCTATGTGTATGTGAATGATGGGTTAGTAACACTGAAATGGCGAGACAAGCGTGATATGAAGATGCTGTCTACTAAAACATCTGCGCTCAAGACAGTCACAGTTCGAACAGGAATAAGCTAGCCATTCTCAAACCGGAGTGCATAGTAGACTACAATAATGGAAAATCTTCGATCGATATAAGTGATCAGATGGCAACATACGGCTCAGTTATTAGGCGATGTACGAAATGGTATCGTAAGCTGTTTATCGAAATTTTTTGAGGAACTTCTCTGGCGAATGCTCATTTCCTCTATAATCTAAGTACATCAGCGAAGAAAATGACAATCACAGAGTTCCGAGAACAAGTTATTGTAGATATGATTGACAAGTGTTCTCAGAGAGTGGATATTGCGCCTATACCTTCATCATCATCTTTAAAAAGAAAGGCGCCGAATGTGAAACAATATCTCATAGACAATAAGGCCGGTGAAAAGTTGTTCCGTGGACGCTGTAAAGAGTGTTATAATATGTATCGAAGGGAGGTAAAAATTATAAATGGCAAGAAAGTTAAAGCAGCACAGGTTGGAACGGAGTGATCTAGCTGTGATATATTTCTATGCCAGAAATGCTTCAATAAAACTCACTAGATCAGAATATTCATAGAATTTATATTCCTAAGATATTTTAGTTTCTTTTTTTCAAACAAGGTTATAAGCGGATTACCGGAGGTTTTTCCTTTTTATAGATGATTATTAGTTTTATATAGATGATTATTAGTTGTAATAAATCGCCGTCCCCGACGAATAAAATGTTAATGTGCTATTACGATAGTTTTAAGTTAATTGCATATTCGATATTTATAGGTCCGATTACACTTGGTCAATTTTTTTTTAGAAATTTTCTACGGTTATTGTAGATATTATGAGATTTCTATGTGTATTGTAATAAATTTAACAATATCATTTATTTGTTTGCTTAGTAGACTTTTAGCAACGAAAAAAATTGTTAGAGACTATTACAATTCTTTCGATACATTACATTTCCAGTGAGATGCTCTTACCATTATATTCGCGGGAAAAATAGTCGACTTAATTTGCGTAAAGAATAATACAATTTTATTCCGGTAACATACAATTTTATTTTCAAATGAATTGTCCTCTTCTGATCAGGAAAATCTACAAATAGTGAATGTGCCTAATAATGAACAATTTGAACCTTCTTTAATACCAAATCAAATCAAATTAAGTAGAAAACGAAAGATAAAAAAAGAAAGCTATGAAAAATTCTGGAAAATCTTACGAAGGGGTTTGTACTAAAAAAATTTGATGCAAAGAAAATAGGACCAGCATGCAAGTGTGACAAAAATGCGCAGAATAATTTACCATGGAACAAAGGAAAAAGTATATTTCAGACCTCTTATCAACTCGGTAATCGTGAACATCAATGTCAATACATTGTTCGACACACAGTTGTTAAACCTATAAAGTGAATAACTTTAGATAGATACAATATTAGATATTATTAGATAAAAATATCCGAACCAACCGTAAACACAGCACCTAATTATTAAATTATCACAGCACCTAAATATTTTTAAAATGTACCGATTGTATGAACTCTGGTTCCCCAATCAACATTATTCTACAGAACACAAGGCTACAAAGCGGCAATACGAATGTACTTTTAACACGGAGTTTAATTACTCCTTTTTCAAACCAAAGAAAGATTTATACGGAATCTGCTCCCAATATGATTAAGCTAATGAAATAACTAAAATTAGTCTAGGGGCTAAGTATAGGGAACATTTGATGAAAAAGAATAAAGTGCGCCAGTTAAAAGAAAAAGAAAAAGCTGCAGTGGATGAAAGAAGTACAACTATTGCCATTTTTGATCTAGAAAAGGTCCTCAGTATCCCTCAGTCTGAATTGCGGGTTTTTCACTACAAGAGAAAATACCCCGTTTATAATTTTACAGTCTAAGACTCACTGCGAAAATTTGGTTATTGCTTTGTCTGGCATCTGTCTATTGGCAAAAGAGTATCGATTGAAATAGGCAGTTGCCTAATGAAGTTTATCGACCATGAAGGCCTCAAAGGTATCAAAAATTCATCTTTTTATTCCGATGGCTGCGCTAGTCAGTACACAAACAGGTACATTTTTGCATTATACCTTTACGCCATAAGAGCTTATGACCTTGAAAATATAACCCACCGATTTTATGAGACTGGCCACGGCCAGAACGCAGGCGATAGCATGCATTCATGCATAGAAAGGGCAAATAAGGTATTGTATACTCCTGACCAAGTTTACAGCATCATCATGAATACAAAAGTGACTGGAAATAAATATAAGGTCCATGAGATGAAGCAGCGTGAATAAAACACAAAATAAAACAGCGTGAAAGAACATGTAGCTGACGTGAAGCACCGACGCTCCGGGAAGTCTGCAGTCTGTGAACATGTTCAAGATCGTCCCCACCATTACATCAGATTTAATAAACCACAAATCCCCGCAAAAGAACACCGATTCATACGAAGGATGATACGCGAGGCTATTGAAATTAAAAAAACATCCTAATTTCAATAGAGAAGATGGATGGGTGCTGCCATCTGCTTGGGATCCTATAATTAACAAAATTAAACCCAAACCCAAGCATACTACTGCAAGACTTCAAGATACTCTAAGCACGTTTTGCGTATATCGGACCGAAAAATTAATATTAAAAAACTGAAGGTAGCTGGGCTAACTATGACATTGGGACGTCAAACATCTCAGTCCTCCCGTGACCATAGGTGCTGTAAAGCACCTGAAGCGTCGGGAATTAAAAATAAGTAAAATCAGTTAAATAAACGCAATAAAATCCGTAAATTTAGTTTTATTCCATGTGCAGTGTTTGCTTAAATTTAAGAAATCATTATGAAGCAGCGTGACTTTTACAACATAAAAAGGCTTATTTCTGGAAAACAAAACTGGCTAAAAGACACTAAAGGAAACAAAATGAAATGGGCAAAAATAATGGAAGTAAACGTTTTAAACTTCTTAATCTACAATTCAAGTATAACTTCGAAGAAGAGTATTTGGAATTAGACACGGAGATACTATTGACTAGACCTGACGAAGAAGCTGAATCAATCGATTTACATTTGAAACAAGCTTATGATCAGCAAATACCTATAAGTAAAGGGCTACATGTAGATTTATTAAGTTTGTGTACTAGTAATTCCATCTCACAGTACTACTATGCATTTTACGACTCTCTCACTAGCTGCGAAGGTAACCCGAGCGAACATTCAGATTCTGAAATCTCTGAACGTGTAGACGACTAGGAGTAGACCTACCCAGGGTAACTGCTTCGTATAAAATAAGAATTAAGTACATTGTAGACAGTACAGTGGTAAACAGTTCCTAATTTCTTGATTTTTATAAACACTGGTTAATAATTATGAAAAAATAAAAAATAAGGTCAGTCTCTTGTTTCTTTTTTCTTCGCACATTACCTTGCACACGTACAAAATATTTGTTCAGTATTTGATACTTGCCTTCATTTAGTTTAATAAATTTACCATGGAATACACACGTAAGTTGCTATTACCGTAATTTGTAATTGATTGCTTGTCAGCGAATAAAATGATAATAGTACATTACGATATGGGATCCTATCACAATTTATCGACCAATAACACAGCAATGAATTATTACGGTAACATATTACATGAGATTTTACGCGAATAATATCGTAATGTTGCTTTATAGTAAAAGTTTGTGCTTTTAATTCATGGTAAATTTCATTTCATTAATTACTGCATTTCTAAGAAAGATAGATTATTTGATATAGCTTACAATTATTTTGTAAAAAATTACCTTTCTTTTGGTCCTTGAACTATCCCGCTATGTATATTAGTTTATGAGATATTCACAAAAAACTGTTTTTTATTTTTCCTGTAAAATTTAGTTTTTACGATTACCATTTTATTCGCCGGGGACGGCGAAATGTGTTTATAATTTTGATTTTTTTTAATAAATAAAATAGTGCAAAACAATTTTTTTCTTCCAAATTAAATCTTCAATATCTCAAGAACCATAATATGTCCTACCCCAACCAAAAAACAACTAAAAAACTCTCCTGGGCCAGAGGATTTTTTAGCAGTAGAAAATGTATAGAAAGCGTGTTTATTAGGGATACACAAGGAAAAAACCAAAAGGTAGGCAGGCTATGTATCGTGAGCGATACACAATGTTTTGACAGTGTGTATCATCAACAATACACATGGCGCTGAGCGTGTTAAAGTAGGCGGTTCATGGTCCTCCGGCCGGGTTCGCGAAATTAGTTAGGTAGGGTCGCTTAAACAGTAATCAGTACTAAGTGTAACGGTAAAGTGTGTATTAGAACAAATAAAACGTACTCATAGTAATTTCAAAAAATTACCGAAAGACAGATTAAATATAAATTATATTAATATGAAATTGCAATTGTTGGATCAGACATGGTCGAATATACAAGAAAATCACATGAAGTTATTGCGTTCTTACGACAAAAATGTACTTGCAACTACAAATTACGTGAATGACGATATCTATTTTACTGCGGAGTAAGAATACACTTCAACTAAAGTTACAAATTACAAAAATTTTCACCGCAAATCCAAAATCAAACTACGGATAAGTCATTGAACTCATCTACTGCCACGCCCGTGGATATAAAGATACCTACACTAAAAATCCCAACATTTAATGGAAGCTATAGAGTGCACTTATTCCATGATCAATTTGTATCATTGATACACGATAGTGAAAGTTTATAGAATGTTCAAAAACTACATTACTTAAAGGCGCATTTGGTAGGTGAAGCACAAACATAATTAAAAATATTGCCGTAATAGATAAAAATTATGAGAACGCGTGGGAAAAACTTAGAAGAAGATATAGCAACAAAAGAGTAATAGTTAACGCATACCTACACAAGTTAATGTCAATTCGGAACATACGTACTGGATCGGCAAACGCAATAAAATATTTGTTAGATTCGACAACGGAATGTCTAAGTGGACTTAATAGCGTAGACGTAAACACAGATAGTTGGGATGCAATTGTGATATGTTTGATGTGTGATTATTTTTTCAATTGGAAGAAAAAATAAACCCAGAAAACGATGATAAACTTCCTACCTTTCATACGTTAACAGAATTTTTAGAATCACGATTTAGATCTTTAGAAGGAATTTAATCAAATCGAGTGAACACTGGACGCCCCAGACAAAATACGCAACAGACAGAGAAAAAGGTATACCATGCGAGTAAAAGTAAAAGTAAAAGAAATATATGTACATACTGTAATGGCGATCACTTCATACATAAATGCAAACAGTTTATAGCTTTGAGCTACGAAGATAAAAAGAAAGTTATAGAGGAAAAACAACTTTGCTTCAATTTTCTCATTCCATACCATGGAGTCAAGATCTGTAAGTGTGACGCTCGTCATATATGTGGTAAGAAACATAATTCGTTAATACATCCACCTCCTAAAATATCGATGAGATAAACACAGCATGTGTCAGAAATAGAGAAGATACTTCAGTCGAAAAAATACAAAATATAGAAGAGACTTCAATCGATGAAATACAAAATATAGAATTTGTTTCCAATAAAGGACAAGATATAATCAAACCCTTAGCCATGGAAAAGAAATCGAATATTTTACTGGCGACTGCTAATGCAGTCGCCTGTAAAATATTCGGTAATGACTATTGACAAAGTTAGAGCGGAAAACGGGAGAATACAGCAAAATATAAAAATTGGGAGTCTCGTACTTCTTAAAGAAGACAACATGACACCTGGCAAAAGGTTGATGGCTAGAGTATTAGAGACTCTCCAGGCGAAGACAGTTTAACTCGTGTTGTGACTGTGAAGTGTGAAAATTCAATACTTAAGCGTCCAGTCACCAAAATCCGTTGCCTTCCAATAGATACAGATTAACTTTTTTCATTATTGTATTGTTCACGGTGGGTGGTATCTTCTTTTTGTTTTTTTTTTGTTTAGCTTATTTTTTTGGTTAACTATTGGAAGAACATTACAATGTCCTTGGTGGGTGGAATGAAGTGAGTTAAACGGTATGACATGTCGCTAATAGGACAAAATGCGTGCTATGGTTTGAATGTTTGTAATAACCTAAGCAGATTATACTTTCGATTCAATCTCGTCGCTTTATTTTTGGGAGGATCTCAAAGAAGGCGATTCAAATATGGACTGCAATATTTAAAGATTGTTAAAATTCGGTATAAAATTGAATTACAAGCTAAGAGCAAAAGTGTGGCAATAAATACCTTATTGGTTAACAACTAAGTTTTAACAGGTAAAATACACCGTTTTGATGTGGGGCGTTTGATCAATGAGTCATTGCATTTCGGCGGTACGACTCTCGTAACTTTATTAAAGCCAGAGTGCTTATTTACAATTCTACTCAACAACCAACGATCAGGAGACAAGTTATCTTCCTTTTTTCAATAACATGTGTAGAACATTTGGTTTTGGTATGTGTTTCTTTTATTTGTATCGATGTAACAAATTAACCAAGTATTGTTCAGACCATCGTCACCAAAACTCCTGGAACATAAGTTACATAACTCGCCACCATCTCTGTCAACGTAATGGATTATTTATTCTATCTTCTGGAAAATGTTCTGGTCGGTTTGGTTTAAGATAATGGGGCCTTTATTTAAATGTAGTTATATTGTGTAACGCACTAAACGAGCCTAAGAGAACGCATTGCGGAATGAGACGATATTAGTATGAGACATAGGCTATTTAATTTGAACATGTACCAGTTGATTACAATTTTCGAGTGATATTTCAAAAAAAATGTAGCTTAAAAGAAAAGATGGCACTAGAGATTAGAAAAGAGACTAAAGACTAGAGATGTAATTGGTATAGTTCAGATGTGAAGTAATGTGTTTTAGAGGGAAGAGACATTTTTTTCTCTCTTAAAAAAACGTTACCCCTACACTAGGATTTTCTCCTGTATCGTGGGGGCAGTTTACAAACATAAATTGCACAAGGACAAACATCCAGACCCGGAACAATTACTTGTAGGCCATACAAATACTTGTTCCGTGCGGGATTCGAACCCGCGACTCCCAGCGCAATCACTCATTGCTAAGCCACTACGCCACGGAGTCATTGTAGCCTTGAAACAAGAATGCCATTGGGGAATTTGGGGTTCTTCTGAAATGGACTTTTACTGAACTTAGCTCTGATCCCTAGAACAATTTCCACGAACTTGGCATTCATGTCGTTAACCGTATTACAATTTTAGAGGCACTGAAAAAGATTTTGAAATTAAGCTGTAAGTTTTCAAGAATTTGGAGCTGGAGGGGGAAAATGACCTCTCCAGCTTAACTTTAAGGTTCAGTGTACCTCTTACCATTCCAGAAAATATACAAAAGAAGAACGGCAGATTTAGTACCGCACACTTTTGTCGTTGTTTTGTTATAGAATTAATACCAGATATTAAGGCAACTAAAGCCATTAATTTTCATGTAAGTTTTATATTTTTAGAACTTGGGATTAGTTAATAATATCAATAAAAAGATTTTAATAAATAAACGTAATATAAGCATAAACTAAACGCAATGAGGGCTATCCACTGACCTCTATATATACAAGTACGCTGTATATATAGAGGTCAGTGGGGCTATCGCGTATGAATTCGCTGCTATAGGCGCTACCGCTAGTGTAGAGTGAAGTCTCCGATATGTCAAATGTCACTGTTAGTAGTAGGTGGGCTACGCGTATTTATTTCTTTTAGAATAATATTGTGAATATATTGCATTTTCTGAGATTAATTATGGCCAATATGAGTTACGGGTCAATGAATGTCAGTGCTATAAAAAGCGGAGCTAAGAAAAAGAGGTGCCAAATTAAGTGGGTTGAACGAACAGTTAATTCAGAGGTTAGTTTGTTTACTATTTACAAATACATTTTTTTGTCAAAATTATACTTATTTACAGAGTTTACAGCAATGTTTTCTTTTTACAGACTTAAGGAATATTATAGAAATAATAATTTTAATAGAAATATAGAAGATAGAATACTACAAAATGATTTGGCGTACATTGTTGAGCGGCCTTCAGACAGTTTGTATAGCAGTATAACATCGAAAAGTGTATCACCTAACTTGGACATAGTGAATATTACCAATTATTTTTTAGAGGTTTACAAAGACAATTTGGGAATGACTGAGTATAATTCAGTTCACAAAAAAGGCTATAATATGATGATAAATGAATATTTAGTGACTCTAGTGATATGTACACAAAATAATTTATCTTTTTATAAAGAACAGGTCCACTCTAAAAACACGAAAGCATTATTATATTTTTTGAGTATTGCCTTTGAATCAGATGGAAAAAATGTTGTGTATGTGTGAGTGCGCTGCTGGTAAAGGGCCAAAGGTGTTTTGTAAGCATACAACTTGTGTATGTTATGCAATTTTACAATTTAAGGAGTATTCTGAATGGCGTATTAAGAAAACACTTATAGATAACAAACAGAAATGGCATGGGTCAAAGAAAAAAAAACTGAGTTTATCACCTTAAAACGCTGAAGATCTTCCACTAGAGATACAACAATACAATGTCACAAAACGAAAATGTAATAATATGTGTTTTGATCCACGTCCTGATAACGCTTGTGGCACTGTACAATGAAATGAGTATGTTAGGAACAGTGTAATAAACTATTGCTCTTCAGAGAAAACTTCCTTTGTTATAAGCGGTGTGTTTGAAGTGGCTTTCCTGCATTGAATATCTAATGGCCATGATTACCTTAAACTACTTAAATATGGCTTTTGTGCTGAAGGTTGTGAGTTTTATTCTCACCAAGGACAAACATTTGTATGATGAACATAGATGTTTGTTCTGTGTTTTGGGTTTGTATGTATTTACATTTTAATTTTAGAACATTAGTTGAAAATTAAAAATATACCACCGCCTTGTTTTCGCACCATGAGGCAAAGAAGAAAAGAAATGGCCCTGAGTCCCGGCGCCCCTTTAATGGGGTAGGGGTGCGAAGAATCCCCGGGAGGAAAACTGGCGACGAGGTTCGCCAACCGTCACGTTCTGTCTCCCGGAGGGGCGAAAAGAGGATTGCGGAGGCCCGTCTAGCTACGCTGAATGTATGTGGAGCAGTGAATGATAAGATGGATGAAGTATGCGATATGATGTATGATAGAGGAATAAATAATTTATGTGTAAATGAGACGAAGCGGAAGGGAAAGGATGTCACTACACATGGCATATATACCGCGTACTAGTCCGGTGTAGACAAGACCGAGCGAGCATGCCAGGGAGTCGATATCATCCTTTCAGAAAGAATGGGTCAATGTGTGAAAGAGAACTTAGTAGTAATGTGTAAGCCCGAGACTGCTATGGATACGAATAAAAGTGGGCCTAAAGAAGTTGCTTGTTCTAGGGGTCTACGCTCCAGACATGTCTAAGCCCACTTACATCCGAGAGCAGTTTTGGGAGATGGTAAGGATGGTGTAAATGAAATGTAAAGAAAATGAAAATATTGTTATGTTAGGAGATTTTAATGGAAGGGTTGGTGTGAAGAGGCTTAGCTATGAAAGGATACTGGGAACGTTTGGTGATGAAGGTATTAATGAGAATGGTGAAAGCCTCCTCACAGTATGTGTGGAAAGGAATCTTTTTGTAACGAACACTTTCTTTCGTCATAAGAAAATTCACATGTATACTTGGGAAAGAGGTGATGATAGAAGCATGATAGATTTCATAACTGTGGATGAAAGAATGAGAAGCGCAGTGGTGGATACAAGGGTTTACCGGGGGTCCAACGTAGGGACGGACCACTACCTGGTCTTATGCCGAATTAGGGGTTTATTCAGACGTTAGCGGCATCGGACATCTGTGTCTACCACTGTGTTACAGCGTATAAGAATTGAGAGGTTACAAGATGAAGACGTGAAAGACAAGTACAAATGTAGACTGAGAGAAAATATAAGTGATTTGGATGAATTGTGTGAATGAGTTAGACTTGGAGAATGTGTGGCATAATGTTAAGAAAGGTTTAATGGATGCAGCTATCGAAGTATGTGGTGTTAGTAAGAGAACGAATGAAAGGAAAGACAATACGTTATGGTGGGATGATGAGGTACGTATGGAAGTTGAAGCAAAGAAGACAGCATGGCTAGATTTGCTAGCAACCAAAGCTGGTAATTCTGGCAGTAAGAATGATGAGATTGAAAGAAAAAAGGCAGAGTTTAAACGTCTAAATAAGAGAGTAAAAGAATTAGTTGAAAGGAAAAAGCAAGAAAGAACGGATAAGAATGATAGAAGAATATCGGATAACTTCCAGGCAAATATTAAAATGTTCTGCAAACTTGTAAGAAATATCAGGGGACATTCAAAACAGCCTAGATTGAATGCGATACGAGACGAGAATGGCTGTATTCTGAATGATGAAGTGTTGAGTCTAAAGAGATAGAAGGAATATTTTGAAAGCGTATTTATGAGTGAGGAGACGTGTGAACTAAATGAAATAGAAATTACGAAAGAAGATGAAAGAGATAGGGAGATAAGTATAGATGAAATAATGAAAGCAATGAAAAGCATGAAAGTAGGAAAGGCAGCCGGATATAATAGAGTTTCACTCGAAATGCAAAGGGCTGAATAGGACGTGGTGGCAAGCCTGCTGTACATCTTGTTTAATTTATGTTGGAAACTAAAGCGGGTACCGGGAGACTGGTGCAAAGCCGTGATAGACCCAATATATAAGGGAAAAGGGTCACAGCAGGACTGTAAAAACTACCGTGGTATCAGCCTTCTTAGCATTGTGGGAAAACTGTATGCTAAGGTACTAATTGAAAGAGTTATGAAAGAAACTGATGAAAAAATTTGGGATGTGCAAGCGGAATTTAGAAAGGGAATGGGGTGTACTGATCAAGTCTTTTCCATGCGCATGATCGCAAAGAAGTTTTTGGCGAAAAACCAAAAAGTTTTTTGTGCATTCAGGGACTTGGAAAAGGCTTATGATAGAGTGGACAGGGATGTGTTATGGCAAATGCTGAACGCATTTAGGTTGAGTGCTGGTTTAATACAGGCACTAAAGTCTCTGTATAGGGACTCGAGTGCTTGTGTTAGAATTAACGGGGTCTACTCGGACTGGTTTGGCATCCATAAAGGTGTCAGACAGGGCTGTGTAGCTTCCCCGTGGCTGTTCAACCTATTTATGGACAGTTGTTTGGAAAATTTGAAAGTTGAAGAATGCGGGTTAAGAATGGGTGAGTTAACTATCAAATGCCTTCTGTACGCCGATGATCAAGTCATACTTGCGTCGTCGGCGGCCGAGATGTAAATGATGGTTACATTAATGAACAGGTCATTAAAAGAACCGGGAACGAAAGTGAACACAAGTAAGACGAAAGTGATATTTTTTGAAAGAGAAGAAAACAAAACGGTATGTGAAATAAGAATAGAAGGAGAGTTAATTGAGCAAGTGGATGAGTTCGTATATTTGGGATGTGTATTCAGCAGGAATGGGAGATATGATAAGGATATTGAACGACGAATGAATGCAGGAAATAAAGTAAATGGGGCTCTACACTCTATTGTGAAAAGTTAGAATGTGTCAAAAAGGCACGTATGGCAATTCACAATGCTGTATTAGTCCGTACTTTAACGTGTGGTAGTGAAAGTTGGGTGTGGCAGAAGAAGCACGAGAGTAGAATAAATGCAGTAGAAAGAAATGCGGTCGCTAAGGAGTATGTTAGGGCTGAATCTGAGTGACAGGTTGAGAAACTGTGTGATAAAAGAAGAGTGTGGTTTGCAAGATGATGCGGTGACCAGGATTAAGAAAGGAATGCTTCGGTGGTTTGGTCATGTAGAAAGAATAAATGCGGTAAGACTGACAAAGCAAATATATGTTGCAGAAGCGAATGGAAGAGTCGGAAAGGGACGTCCTAGTCGGAAGTTTGTCGACCAAATTGGCGATATACTAAAAATGGGCCAAATTAAGAGTACCCTTAACCGACGAGCATGTATGTATAGGATGTAGTCGTAGGTATATGGATGTGGAAGAGGCGAGAGAGGTAAGTCAGGATCGTGCCAAATGGAAGTCTGTAGTCTCTGCCTACCCCTCTGGGTGACAGGCGTGAGTGTTTATGTTTTTTTTTTATGTTTTAGTTTTAAGTTATCTCCAGTATGTACCCATAGTATGTCAAACTAGACGATGCAAAATTAGATGATGCTAATATGTATAAAGATGTAGTTGTTAAAAATCTTGTATTATATGAAATATTTGCTAGAACTCTTACACATTGTTTTGAGCGATAAATAATGTTGGATTTCTGTGCAGTTTCCCCACAACGGTATACGGTTAACGCTTGCCATGCAAAGGGCATTACTCTTAAATGTTGCTAAACCTGGGACACTCATGAGGTGGGTTCTACTAACAACAAAGAGCCCTTTACCTCTACAACTTATTCACACAACGGATATAACATATAGCTATTTGAAAACGTTTTCTGTAAGGTGGAGGCAACCAATTATTGCATCTCAAGAACCATTCTCCAGCTGGGGTTGCTCAAATTTAATCAGGAATCTCGCTGTATCTTACACATTATCTTGTTTGTGTTTCTTTCATGCTTGAAAATGTTGGGCACAACTTATGTCTATCGAACTTAGTGTTTAATTTGTATTTTGTCAATACTAATTTTATATATACGGCCATTTCATGAAGTAAATTAATAATAATAATAATGTTTATTGATAAACAAAATATGGTACACTCTTATAATCTAATCTTAAGATTAAAGTTTCGGGTAGAACAAACATTTTTAAAACAATAGATACCTGAATGAATAAGATGTAGTTTCATTCGAACAAGATACAAGTTTCACCACTAAAACTGTGAACATTTATTAAGAATGTAAATTATGTTGTGTATTATATTTGTTATATATACATATATATATATATATATATATATATATATATATATATATATATATATATATATATATATATATATATATATATATATACCAGGCGGTCCCATAATGAACTGGCCTGATATAGTTCAACGTGACATGTCACTACATGTTGTGTTGCATTAAATAGTACGTTTATCGTGCACTTAATATAAGAAACATGCATCGACATGAAATGCTTAGTCTTAGTTTAACAGGCATTTGAATAACGAGAGTCGCGTATTTTTTCAAAATGTCGAAAACTGAGTATCAAAGTGTCATAAAGTTTCTGTTTAAAGAAGGTTTATACCCTGCCCAAATCAAATAACGATTGGTTGGCGTGTATAAGGAGTCTGCCCCCTCCTATAGCACAGTGAAAAATTGGGTGAAAGAGTTTCGCCTCGGGAGAGAAACCGTCGAAGACTTTGGCCACGACGGTCGACCTGTGGAAGTGCTCACTCCCGAAACGATTGCACTTATCGAAGAGGAGGTTCTGAGTGACCGCCGTTTGAAGATTAGAGAAATTGCAGCAAGGCTTGGGCTCTCTAGTACCGTTCCGTTCATCGCGCGATCCATGAATATCTTCACATGAAAAAAGTGAGTGCAAGATGGGTACCGAAACTTCTTTCAGCGGTACAGAGACAGGAAAGAGTGCGCTGCGCTTCGGAGTTTTTGGATCTTAGTGGCGAAAATCCAAAGCCTGTGATCGAGCGGCTAGTGACTGGTGATGAAACTATGATCTTGTATTATGATCCACAAAGCAAGCGCGAGTCAATGGAATGGCATTATAAGGGTGAAAAGCCCCCTAGAAAGGCAAAGGTGCAACAATCGACTAAAAAACTGATGTGCACAATATTTTGGGATTTTCAAGGCATTTTGATGGTGGATTTTAAAGAACGTAATACATTCGTGAACGGCGAATATTATGCTTCTTTAATATATAAATTACGAGATAAGATAAAGGAAAAACGAAGAGGCAAGCTGTCTAAAGGTGTCCTGTTGCTCCATGACAACGCCCCTGTTCATACCGCTGATGTTTCGAAGGATGCAGTTCGTCAATGCGGGTTCACAGAAGTTCAACATCCACCTTACAGTCCAGACATGGCCCCGTCCGACTATTATGTTTTTCCAAATTTAAAGCGGGACTTAAGAGGAAGAAAATTTTCAAGCGATCAAGAGTTGCAGGCGGCCGTCTTCAGTCATTTTGATGATAAAAAATGTGATTATTTTTATAAAGGTTTAGAGATGTTGATTCACAGATGTCAGAAGTGTGTCAGAAGCGTGCATGGTGATTATATTGAAAAATAAAATTGGTTTCGTTTCATTTCCTTCATTGGTTCATAGTTAGGCCAATTCATTATGGGACCGCCTACGTATATATATATATATATATATATATATATATATATATATATATATATATATATATATATATATATATATATATATATATATATATATATATATATATATATGGTACAAAATTGAAATCTTAATTTTAATTGAATAAATCTTAATATTTGGAACATAAGAACGAAAAGTGTACACTATAAGATAAAAATTGCTAGCATTTAAACTAGGCCAAGCCTGTGTCTTAAATGCTAGTTTCTTTCTTAAAGTAAATTAACATAGAATATACACTTAAACGCTTTACAAATTACTACTTTTTAATAACGTGTTAATAGGTGCTTATAATTATTTAATATTTGTTTTATTTTAATTTAAGTTGAAATTTTAGGACTCAGCTCATTTTTTATTGTAAATAGATCTTCAATGTCGTCATAAGTTTGTGATTTAAGCCAAACTGTCAACTTTTTTTTGCAATTGTATTTATTAAGCTGATGTATATTAATCATTCGGTTAATTTTATTATATAGAAAAGGTAAAACATTGAAACTTTTTAATAAAGTAAATCCCAAAGGGAATATTAGGACACACTCTGTCTTTCCTTCGCGTTTGGGGTTGTTGTGGGTCGTAAGACTTTCTTATGTTGGGTTAAGATCGTATCAACTACGTACAGTTGTCTTACCGTCAGCACATCGCACATTGTATACAATTCAGCAGTGGGAAATTGGTATGGTTTAAAAGTCATAACCTTAAGTAACGCGCGTTGGGCCGATTCAACTCTTATTATATGAGATTTTTAGCACCTCCCCACGCTCTTATGCAATATGATATTACGGATAGGGCCATGGCATAGTAGACTGATTTTAAAAGTTCATTGTTAGCAACATGCCACAATGTTTTGAAAATATAAATCAGTTTGCGAATTTTTTCTGATATTTTAATTTGTGGTATCCACGTTAGGGTTTGATTCATAATTACGCCAAGGTACTTTATTGTGGTTGTACGTTCTAATACTATACACTGACATGATGTTATATGTGGATGAATATTATTACATGTATGGGCTTTAATGTGTATTTTACTAGGAATGTTATTTTGTGCTATACCAAATATAATGAACTTAGTTTTCGAAGCGTTTAGTGTCAGTTTGTTTTTTTGAAGCCATTGTGTTGCCTGTTGCAATCCCATTTCAGCCTTGATTCTAGTTTCATCCCAAGTTTTACCATGAAAAACTAGTACTGTATCATCGGCAAATGTAAAAATCTTACAATTATTCAAATTAAGATTACATAATTCATTTATATACAGGGTAATTTTTAATTTACTGAAGTCCTATGGGGAATATATTATTTACATTATAACAACAACATCTGTAAGAAAAAAAATATATTTCTTCAATTTTTATTTTCATACAAAAATAAAAATATTTTAATTGGAGCTTCTAAACGGTAATAGTTCTAGTTAGCAATAAAAAGCGCGTGGCGAGGGAGGGTGGAGGGGTATAGGAGGCGACGATACTCATTTAAACTTGACTTAATTAGTAACCTGTGTCGTCAGTCGCCTTTGATGCGCCCGCGACGCTTGTCTTTTCGTTGTGAGATTATTGTGAACGTTACCTTGTTACGATGGCTTACCGATACTCAAATGTTTATACCGAAATGGTGCGAATTTTAGCGATTTGCAACGATAATGTTAGTGAAGCCTGCCGTGATATTCAAGGCGATTTCCCATCTCACGTGCACCGAGCTACGCTACGATGCTAGACGCTACACAGCGATTGCGAGATTACGGGCAATTCCAGCCTGTATCTATCGATCGTGGTCGTCCACCGCGGCGCACACTACGTGAGCAGGAAGACATACTGCAGTTTTTTTGAAGAAAATCCAGCAGCGAGCACTTATGAAGCAGCCCGACAGTTAACCTTATCACAATATTAGGCATGGAGTGTCATACACAATGAAGGGAAGTACCCCTTTCACCTGCACCGTGTTTATGAACTCAGCGAAGCTGACAAACCTGTGCGAGTTACATTTTGTAATTGGTTACTAGCTGCTGAACGAGCTAACATTTTATGGACTGATGAAGCAACATTTGGCAGAATAGGGCTATTTAATACTCACAATGAACACTTGTGGTGCTATGAAAATCCACATGAACCAAGACCACATAGCTTTCAACACCGGTTTAGTGTCAATGTGTGGGCAGGCCTTATTAATACAACGTTACTGGGCCCTGTTTTCATAGAAAGATTAAATGGTGAAAGCTATCACAATTTTCTCGCCGACACGCTGCCAGAATTGTTAGAGGATATACCATTTGCATCTCTACGCAATATTTATTATCAACTTGTCGGGGCACCGGCGCATTAAGCTCGTCAAGTTAAAGATTACTTAAACAGAGAATACCCTAGACGCTGGATCGGACGTGGCGGGCCTTGTGTATGGCCTCCCAGATCGCCAGATATCACACCAACGGATTTTCATTTGTGGGGGCATATAAAGACATTAGTGTATACTGGTCGCACACTCGAAACCCGCGACATGTTGAAAGAAAAAATAATTTGGGCATTCGATCAAATCAAAATGAATACTCAACTTTCATCTCGTGTTGGTGAACAGTAACTTTTAGGTGTCACCTTTTTACCGTGCTTATGCATAGAATGTGGAGGTGTTTATTTTGAACGCTATGTGCGCGATACTCACCACCATCCGCGGACGAGTACCTCTAATTCTAATGTATAAATTTGTATTTTAGTATTTTTATTGAACCCTTTTTACCTAAATATTTTTATTCAATTACTGTTGTAAAATGTGTGTTAATATCTGTATTTAATCATTATAAATATTTTATTGTAATATTTGTAATTATTTTAACCCGCATCCATTTATTAAATAGAACTTGCATTTAATAAATAAATAGCTAATAATACTCGACATTTAATTTGCACGTGCTGCGAACCGAAAAGGGCAGGCGACGCCTTTGATGACGCCTGTATCGACGTCAATATACCTATGGCTTGGCCTTGGTAAGGCAAGCAGTGATCGTAACAATTACCTAAATGTTTATTAAAAATGTCTATAAATTCGTAAACAAATTAATAAAATAATCAAATAGTTAATCAAATTGCTTTATGAAAAAAAGGAGTATATGAAAAGTTAATGTAAATTTGTCATTTGGAGTGGCGCCCTGGTACCATAGGCACAGTGGTGAATAGTTGAGTAGGCAGTATAAAAAAGTACTCTGTGGGCAGTAGACACTCGCGACACAATCAGCTGAGCGCGAGCGTCGACCGGCGCGTCGAAGAGGTCGTCATCATCATCATTACAGCCCTTCACAAGTCCACTGCTGAACATAGGCCTCCCCCAAGTAATGTCACAAAGCACGGTCCTGAGCCACCTGCATCCATCGACTTCCTGCATATCTTACCAGGTCGTCACTCCATCTAGTGGGGGGTCGCCCTACACTACGCCTACCGGTACGAGACTGCCACTCAAGAACCTTTCGTCCCCATCGGTTATCGGTTCTTCGAGCTATATGGCCGGCCCGTGGCAATGGGCCGGCCCATTGCCACTTCAGCTTACTAATCCGTTGGGCTATGTCGGTCACTCTGGTTTTACTGCGGATATCCTCATTTCTGAGTCTATCACGCAGAGAAACTCCGAGCATAGCCCTCTCCATAGCTCGCTGAGCGACCTTGAGCGTCCTCATCCGGCCAGCAGAGAAGGACCACGTCTCAGATCCGTAAGTCATCACTGGCAACACGCACTGGTTGTACAATCTACTTTTTAGAGATTGAGGTATACCTGACGAGAATATATGTCGTAATTTCCCGAACGCTGCCCAGCCGAGTTGAATCCGTCGATTGACCTCTCGGCCGAAGTTGGACTTACCTACTCGGACTATTTGTCCCAGGTAAACGTACTCGTCAACAATTTCGAGCTTAGTGCTCCCAACAACTACCGGCATAGGTGTGACATGGACATTGAACATGATCTTTGTTTTGTCCATGTTCATCTTAAGACCTATCCGTTGGGAGGCACTATTGAGGTCATTGGGCATAGTGCTTAAGTCCTCCATCGATTCTGCCATAAGGACCATATCGTCGGCAAAATCGAATCGAAGGTGAGTGATGTACTCGCCACTGATGTCAATACCGTATCTTTTCCAGTCCAGTAGCTTGAAAACGTCTTCCAATGCAGCGGTGAAGAGTTTCGGGGATATAACGTCACCCTGTCTTACACCTCTCTGCAGTTGGATAGGTTTCGAGCTCTGGTTCTGTACTCGGATAGCTATCGTAGCCCTACTGTACAAACACTTCAGCACTTCGATATACCGACAGTCAACTTGGCACCGTTGGAGGGACTGTAGCACCGCCCAAATTTCGACGGAATCAAAGGCTTTCTCATAGTCCACATACGCCAGGCAAAGTGGCAGATTGTACTCTTCAGTTTTCTGTACAATCTGCCGCAGGGTATGTATGTGGTCTATGGTACTGAAGCCTTTTCGGAAACCGGCTTGTTCGGGAGGCTGGAAGTCGTCGAGTCTGCGTGCGAGACGATTCATAATGACTCTCGAAAACAGCACGTAGACGCGGCTCAGAAGGGAAATCGGTCTGTAGTTCTTTAAGAGAGCGTTGTCGCCTTTCTTAAAGAACAAGACCACCGCACTTCTGCTCCACGCCTCTGGAGTAGTGCCGCCATGGAGGATGGAATTGAAGAGCTTCTGAAGGACTTCAAGTACCGGTGTTCCACCCGCTTTCAGAAGCTCCGCTGTAATTCCATCCTCGCCTGGGGCCCTGCCGTTTTTAAGGTGCTGAAGAGCCATTCTAATCTCGCTTAGACTGACGTCCGGGATATCATCGGAATAGTGTCTGATAAGACTTGCTATTGGATCGTTACTCACACTTGCGTGTGGCTCCAACGATGATGTGTACAGCTGCCCATAGAACCTCTCAATCTCACTCAAAACCTCAGGTGTCCCGGAAACGATGCTGCAACACTCAGTCTTCTGCTTTGATAGTTGGCTCTTTCTGGCAGACAGACCTCTGGTAAAGACTTTGGAGCCCTGGTTCCGCTCGATCACTTCCTTAATACGAGCAGTATTAAAATTGCGTAAGTCTCGCCGCATGCGTTTGGAGATCTGTGTGTTCAGTTGCCTGTGTGCTGTCAAATCTGTTGACGATTTTAGCCTCATCTCCCGTCTAACAGCCATGAGATTAAGAGTGTGATCGGAGAGTTTTTGTGTTCTTCTGCGGCGGGTCTTGCAGAACTTAGCTCCGACCGCATGGACAGTTTCTACGAGCTTGTCATTCATATCGTCCACTGAATTGCAATCTTGTAGGCACTGAAAGCGGTTACGTAACTCGAGCTGAAAGTTTTCGGGATTCTGGATTAGAGCACGAGGGGGACGGAGCGTTGACTTCATTAGACGAGACCTCTCCAACTTAACGTTTAGGTTCAGTGTGCCTCTAACCGTTCGGTGATCGCTGCCAGTTTTCACCCTTGCGATCACTGAGACATCACTGAACAGTTGGCGTCTGGTCTTCATAATGAAGTCAATCTCATTTTTTGTCGAACCGTCGGGGCTCGGCCAGGTCCACTTCCTGTGGGGCCGCTTCTGGAAGAAAGAGTTCATCATAAAGAGTCCCTCTTTCTCCATAAAGTCGGCCAGCTGCTGGCCCCTTCGGTTCCGTTGCCCTACTCCAAATTTCCCTAACTTCAGCTCACCGTTTTCTCTTGTGCCTAGTTTTGCGTTGAAGTCTCCCATCAACACCGTGTAGTGAGTTTTGGAGGAATGCATGGCTTTGGAAATATCCTCATACATTTCCTCCACCTCCTCATCGGGATGTGCCGAGGTTGGTGCGTAAACCTGTATGACCTTCAGCGAATACCGTTTGTAGATTCTGAGTATCAGGTACGCGACCCTCGTCGACACACTCCCAATCTTTACAACGTTGTTGACGAGAGACTTGTGGACGATAAATCCGACACCTCCTTGGGACAGATGGTCGCCCTCCCGGTGATAGAACAAGTTGCCGGATTCGAGAATCACCGTGTCCTCCCCCTCTCTTCGGCCCTCGGATAATCCTATAATACTCCAGCGCAACTTCTCTATCTCTTCTTCCAGCTCCAGGATCTTCTCGTCAGTCCTCAGTGTGCGTGCGTTAAATGTTGCCAGGTCGAGTCGTCGTAGGTGGCAACCGAACCTCCATCGGAGATTCTTAGCACCCCCTGCCCCGCCGTTACTATGGTCGCCACCGTAGCCAGGAATAGCGGGGCCGCCGGGGACTGGGGGCCGTCTATTTGTGTAATTGTTCATGGGGGGTATATTGCCATAGTTGCCACGCTTGGCGAGCGGGTTGGCAACCGCAGTTTTTTTTTGTCGTACAGTTGCTGTTATCAGGAAGATGCTGCTGCCCATCTCCCGCCTGTGTCGCTCTGTCGCCTTTTACGACACCCACAGGAAGATATGGGGTAGTGGATATTCTTAACCGCCACTACACGGCATACTTTATAATTACCTATTGCTCATTTTAATATTTGTGATTTTTAAAATACAGACTTAAAAGGAGGCAGACATGACAATAAAAACTTAAAAGTAGCTTTTATGTAAACGTATTACATTCTGTAAAGAGTGATCTCGCCAAAATCGTTTGTAATTATGCCACCATTATATTCCCAAAAGGTCTTTAGTAAATTAAAAATGACCCTGTATTAAGTAAGTAAGTAAGTAAGTATTAAGAAGAGACTAGGGCCGAGGACGCTGCCTTGTGGCACGCCATAAGCGATGGGAGATTCTGACTAGTCAGGTCACCAACCTTTACCCTTTGTCTTCTGTGAGAAATATAACTTTCAAACAGATGTAATGGTTTCCCGCGTATACCAATTTTATGCATTTTATCTAGAAGTGGGGATGCAGAGACTGTATCGAAGGCTTTTGCAAGATCTAAGAATACACCTATACATTTATTTTTCTTATCGATTTGCTGAGCAAGATAATCTGTTAATCCAGTAACTGCATCAGAATTACACTGGCCAGCTCTAAAACCATATTGATTGCTTGACAGAAGAGCATTCTTTTCCAAAAAATCATGTTAATCTTTTATTTATTACCTTTTCTATAACTTTTGATAGGGCTGGCAATACCGAGATAAGGCGGTAATTGTTGATGTAGTCTCTTGGGCCAGATTTATGTATAGGATGGATAATCGATATTTTAAATTTTTGTGAGAATACACCTGTAGTTAAGCATAGGTTCACTATATGTGTTAAGACGGGTACTATATGATTGTCTCAAATTTTTAAAAGTTTGTTGGATATAGCGTCCCAACCAGCAGTGCTGTCATTTTTAAGCCCTATAATAATGGCTTTAATTTCTTCACAGGTAGCTTCAAGCATAGTCATGGAATTCGCAGGAGAGGGTGCATTCGAGTTAGATACGGTTCTTTGGTCACTTTTACGTACATTAACTAATTTATTTGCTAGATTTTCCCCAATATTAGCGAAAAAGTTGTTAATATGCTCAACAGAATTTTGAGGAGTGTCACAAATACGAAGAAGGTCTTTAAGTATAGCCTTCTGTTTATTTATATGAACAATAGTTTATACCATTAAGGTGTTACAGGACTTTTTAGGATTACTGGAATGCTTTTTCAGCTCATTTTGTTCATAGGTTCTTTTTAATCGCTTGAGCAGACCGTTGCAATAATTTTTGTACCTTTTATAAATTGTTTGCATAATTTCATTTTTGGGATCTGCTTTACTTTTAGAGTGCATCCTGTCTCGGTTTGGTGTCTTCGGTCTGATGCAACGTAGCAGCCCTGGTGTGATCCAGGGCTTAACCCTCTGTAGGGCAAGATATCCAATTTTAAAACTAAGTGGTGAAAAATTTTAATTGAAACAAATAAATATACACGTGTTCCGGGAAAAATCTTTTTGTTTTTATTTATTTGAGAAAATCAAATTTAAAGGGAGTGTGACATAAATGTCACACTACATCATAAAGGTGACTTAACTTAGGTGAAATTGTTTGAAACAATTGTTATGTTTATTGTAGCACAAAGCAACGCCACACTTCTCGCATATTGTTCGCGAGACACCAGAGCATTTAGGAAATTTGCAGCGAATTCTCTTTTCTGTCCAAACAGGCCAGTGTCCTGTCTGATCCTGCCTGATTGCCACTGGAGGAACATGTTGTGCTGGACCTTTGTGTCGTTTTGATTGAAGTTCGTTTTCGATAGATCGACGGTTCTTTATCTTCGATGGTACACTAAGCTTACATAAAGTTGTAGCAACTTGAAGCCGAAAATCAGCCGAGTTCAAATGTTTTTCCTGCAATCCCTTAGCCTTATGAATTCTTTTGTAAAGAAGCCATGCGTTTGCAGTACTCAAGTCCAATAAATGATAAAACATTCTAACCTGCCACCTTTTGCTACGAAGCCGTATTTTGTAGCATCCCATGATGCTATCAATAAGGTCTACGCCACCCATGTGGCGATTATATTCTCCAACAATATTTGGACGATCAATTGTTATGCACTGCTTGGTCTTCTTGTCATACCTCCTCACCTGTGCTTTTGGCATTTCTCCAACAAAACTGGATGCTAAATTTACTACTTTGTTATCTTTCCAGGCTACGGTTGCTACATCCACACCGTTGACATCAGCAAAATACTCAACAGAATAGCCTCTGTCTTTTTTGGACAATTCTTTGTCTGTAGGTAATTTGCAATCTGGAATCATGTTTCAGCGTATTGTACCAAGACTCAGTATACCGTTTTGTGACAAGTATTCTAGCAGTGGCAAGCTTGTAAAGTAATTGTCAAAATATAATCTGTAATTTTGGTTGCGAGGTATTTCTCTTGATAGACGCACGATAATATTTGAGGAAGCACCAAGATCAGGTTCGTTGGGCAGTAACACATTTTCTGAGCCAGTTTCGGGTTCGATTTTATACGCAAATCCAGATACTCCACTGATAACGTAAATCTTATAACCCCATTTGTGAGGCTTTTTCGGGTTATATCTTTTCAAGTTATTTCTAGCTTTCGTAGAGCATATTTGCTCATAGACGCAAAGATATTGTTCTAAAGGGATTTCAGAAAAAGATTGGTTTAATTTTTGTACAACTGGTCTAAGTTTGAACAGTCTGTCGAATTCCGGATGTTCGCGAGGCAAGTTTTGCAAATTGTCATTAAAATGTATAAATTGTCAAATCTTTTCGTTTGAAAAGATTTGACAATTTATGAGATCTTTTTTTTTTTTTTTATTTAATTTCAAGTATCCAAGACTCATTTTCATTTACATTATTTTTCTTTTTTTTTCAAATTATAATTATTAAAAAAAAATTAAAATCTAATAATCTAACAAATATGACGAACAAATATATTAAAACTGTTAAATTATTACTAAATGCCGTAATGCACTTAAACAGCAGTCAAATTAGCTGCTGGGCATATGCAGTCTACAACAATGTTGCAGATATTGGGGCTGGCCCTTACCCTACGCACCAGCGATGCAGCTCTTTTACTCAAAGTTGCGTAAAAACAATCTACATGTGCTTGAGCAAACATCGCTGATGCGCTGCAGCGTCGGGACAGCCCCATCAGCACCCGGAACGCGTTGTTATATTGGATCCGGAGAGCTCCATAGGCCCGTTGCGTGTAGTCCCTCCACAGGCTGCACGTGTAAAGAGATGTACAAAACGCTCTAAATAAAGTGAGTTTAACCTCCCTTGAACATCTCGCGAACCTACGTGCAATCATATTTGCACGAACCGACAGAGCCCTACGTTCCCTTTCTATGTCAGTAGTATCCTTGAGGTCGGACGTAACCATATGACCCAGATATTTAAAAGAGTCAACCCTAGTTAATGGTGTGCCATTCAATTTAATAGGAGGCACATTACGCGTACGATCCCGTCCGGCCTCAAAGATCATATACTGACTTTTTTGTGCATTGTACTTCAGCCCTTCATAAAGTAAATGGGGCTCTACACTCTATTGTGAAAAGTCAGAATGTGTCAAAAAAGGCACGTATGGCAATTCACAGTGCTGTATTAGTCCCTACTTTAACGTATGGTAGTGAAAGTTGGGTGTGGCAGAAGAAGCACGAGAGTAGAATAAATGCGGTAGAAATGCGGTCGCTAAGGAGTATGTTAGGGCTGAATCTGAGTGACAGGGTGAGAAACTGTGTGATAAAAGAAGAGTGTGGTTTGCAAGATGATGCGGTGACCAGGATTAAGAAAGGAATGCTTCGGTGGTTTGGTCATGTAGAAAGAATGAATGCGGAAAGACTGACAAAGCAAATATATGTTGCAGAAGGGAATGGAAGAGTCGGAAAGGGACGTCCAAGGCGGAAGTTTGTCGACCAAATTGGCGATATACTGAAAATGGGCCAAATTAAGAGTACCCTTAACCGACGAGCATGTATGCGTAGGTATATGAATGTGGAAGAGGCGAGAAAGGTATGTCAGGATCGTGCTAAATGGAAGTCTGTAGTCTCTGCCTACCCCTCTGGGTGACAGGCGTGAGTGTTTATGTTTATGTTATGTACTTCAGCCCATGTTCGGCTGCGAATGTCTCACAAACACTAAGCAATTTTCTTAATCCACATATTGATGCACTCAGCAGCACCATGTCATCTGCGTAACTCAAGTTATTAACACAAATTCCATCTATATGACATCCGACATGCATGCTGCTAAGCGCCTCAATAAGTGCATTTACATAGAGGGTAAAGAGACTGGGTGAGCTTAGCCCACCCTATCTCACCCCACATTCCAACCGGTATGGTTCAGACAAAACATTAGCCCATCTAACGCAATTGACCTGTCCCCATACCAATATTTTAAAATCTGTATCATTTGACCTGGTAATTTAATATCCTCCAATTTTTTCCACAGTATATTGTAGGAGACCAGATCAAATGCCCTCGACAGGTCAAGGAAACAAGCGTAGACAGGTGTTTTCCTATCAACATAATATTTGACAGTGTGCTTAAGGCAAAGTATCGCACTTTCTGTGGACAGTCCGGTATGAAATCCGAACTGATTGTCATGCAGTTTTAGATATTTATTGATCTGCGTATTAAGCACACTGTCCAATATCTTTGCTACGATGGTTGCCAAGGATATTGGTCTATATTTACATTTATCTGACAAGTCACCCGTTTTATTTTTTACCACCGGTACTACTATGGTCTTCATTAGATCAGGGGGCAGATATGCATGCCGTAAACATGTAGTGTAGAACATAGCCAGTACGCGGTGTATATGTGGTCCTGCATACTGTAGATGCTCGATACTGAGACAATCATGACCTGGAGACTTGCCCCTAGACATAGATTTTATGACTTTTGCTACATCTTGCACACTTATTCTGTCCCCTACTCCGTCAATGACTGTCCCAGCATCTTGCACCGATTCATAAGGATATGACCCTAGTGTCGACTTTACAGAGAAAAGCTCCCTAAAGAGGTTGGCAATATCCTTTGGGTTACTCACCCCGCCCACACTCACGGGAAGGCCAGGCCGAATTCTCATCTTATTAGTGCCTTTCCAAAAAGCACTAAAATCTTTTTTGGTATGCGATGATACTATTTCATCCATTTCAATTTGATGCTTATGATCTTGACACCATTTTAAGCGTGATTTAAACACCTTTCGGGTGCTACGCATTTCATTAAATAATTTGCCATGATTGGGCCGTCCATTTGCCATCCAAAGATGAAATTTCTGTCTAGCCTCCCCATGAGCCTCTCTAACATGTCTGTTCCATCCTACAACGGGTTTTTTTGACCAATGTTTCTTGTACTCTCGACTAGCAATTGCGGCCTCACTTAGGGCAGACACTATGTAGTAATACAGTTTGTCAATTATAATTCTATGTTTTATATCTGTACAACATTTGTCAGCACAGTAGCGAAATTCCGAAGGGAAATATATTTGTCTTAGCTTTCTGTGGCACATATCGCTATAAACATTTTTCTGACGTTCGGACCTCTTTCCCCATATAATCTTGTCCATATAATCTTTACCGGCATTATTTCTTGAATCATAGAGTTCCAATGGTGCTACTCCAATGATGGGTATCTATAATCTTATCCATATAATCTTTACCGGCATTATTTCTTGAATCATAGAGTTCCAATGGTGCTACTCCAATGATGGGTAACTCGAGGAAGCTGAATCAAAGACATGATGTACACTATGCCAATAAATTGCTGGATGTCTGTTGTGGAAACCCAAAAATTATTATTGGGATCCTTTTGCACAATATATAAATTAGTTTGAGTTGCTATAAAATCAATTAAATCTTTAGAAAACAAGGACAAGAAAATCTGGATCGGCGTGTCAAGCTCTAGAACATTTGTTGGTAAGTTTTCGTTTGCAAGAAAACGTAACTGATGCTTATTCAAAAGCAGGCTTTTCATTTTCCATCGCAGGTTGAGTTTTAGTGGCTTTCTAGGTTGTACCACAGATTGGGTTTGTTGCGATCTAGTTGGCACAGCAGAAGTAGATGGAGACGGATCAGGTTGATTGTCCTCTAAACTATGAATGATCTCTTAAAGGTTCACTTCATCACCAGAAAACTGCTCTTGTTCCATCTCATCCTCAGCTCGATAATCAGGATCTGCAACACTGTCATCGTCATCTTCCATACCATCTTCACTGTCTTCGTTTATTTCATTCAATAATTTGGCTATTTCGTCAGCCAGAAGAGGTCAAAAACTCATTCTAAAAAGAAAGCAAATGAACCATGTAATGAGCCGCTTCATAAAAAAAATTACCCACGTTAGACAATGTGACATTTCTGGTACAAACAAGCCAGACAGTCAAACTCTACGAAGGCATTCAAATACATAAAAACCCACAATACACCACAAAGTATATGTACTCACCTTGTATATTTTCGAAATCTACACAGTATTTATCGCGTTTTTCTATTTTTACAGATTTTTAATCATTTGTAAAAAGCAAGCAGGTAGTTTAGAACCCGCGGTCGACAAACAAGTGCTGTCACGCGGCACTAACGGCATCTACATTATTTGTGCTAAACTAAGTCGATACATCGGTTTGTTACAGTCATGTTACAGTGTCGCGAAATGGACTCGAAATAATATTTTAATTTTAAATGACAAATAATCGGTTTGTGACAGAAATGTCACACGGCGCTACAGAGGGTTAAGACAACGAAATCTACGTGGTACTAAGATTCTAGTTGAATGGCTGGCTAAGTAATTTGAGAGAATATTTACGAGTCTCTCAGCAGGCCAATTTGCGTCCTTGGACATAAAAATTTCTTCAAAACTGGTTGCATCCAAATCTTTGAGAATTCCTTCGTAATTGACTTTATTCAGTACAAACTCCCTTTTTTGGTAGTTTTTAGATGTTAATTCCAAACATGAGATGACTGCTCTGTGATCAGTGAGCGGTGCATTTAAAACCAAGGTAGTTACTGATCTTTTAGTATTGACCATAGAGACCAATGAGAAATCCACGACACGCAAGTAGGTTTAAATAATCATGCGAATTTTGATCCTCATTGTTAGGCTTTACGTCTATATTTATATCCCTCATTATAATTACATTTTATAAGCCTTGAGTGAGGACAATAGCTTATCCAATGAGTCGATAAACAGAGCAATACTTCTCTGAGATGGAGATCTGTATAGGGCAATTATGAGTGTATCAACATTTATTTTTATTATTAGAAAACTAGCACCAACGAAGCTTGATTCGTCAACAGTACAAGTTAGTCCATCTTTAATATAAACAACTAATCTATCATATATCATATAATAAAACTTAGGTTTGGTAAGTAGAGGTAGAAGTTAATATTGTTTTGCAAGACTCACATAAATAAGACTTTCCGGCTATAATATTATCCATGTCGTTTGTTATGTACAAGTTATTTATGCCTTCGTATTTTATTATTTATTTGCAATGACACCAATATCGGCAGTTTGGTGGAAATCAATAAGTTAACTTTATCAGACTTTCTAGTATTTAAGTTAGTTTTAGACGATAAATTAGCTGAATTTACAAAGATTACTATGAATATTAATTTCAATATTACACCGTCTGTTTTTAAATTTAAATATAAATCGAAATCCCATGTACGAAATTAGAATCGCAATACTATATCCATACTTTAACTTATTATTTAACGATGTCAACGGAAATAATTTTTCACTATTTTCAAACTTTTCACAAAGACTGCGGATAATATGTTTAATTATTCCGCCTATTAATAATGGATAGCGAAGACCAATTATTGCATGAATTGGATTACATTAATAATGTAAATAGCTTTGCCTGTAATACAAATGAACTCCCCAATCTTTTACCTTTAGATAAACCAGCTTTTTCGATAGTTACTCAAAACATCAGGAGTATAAATAAGAACTCTGATGATTTTTCAGTTAGCCTATCATTAGTTGAGGAACATATTGATATTTTAATATTGACTGAGTGCCGATTAAATCCTGATATTCCATTACCAAACAGACCCGGATATTACATTTATAACACTACTAACAAAGTTACGCAAAACGATGGGGTCGTTGTCTACATAAATGATACTTTAGAACATAAAGTTAAAGAGATTTTTATAAATGATGCTACATGTCTGCAAGTTTGTTTAACTAACCTCACTATCTTGTGTATATATAGATCACCATCTAATTATAACATAGAAAGTTTTGTAAATTCTTTAGATCAATATCTTCAATCTAACAATTTAAGTAAAAACGTAATCATAACAGGTGACATCAATATTAATCTATTAGAGGGCCACCTAGATGCACGTAGTCATAAATATCTTGAAACAATGGCGCAACACGGTTTACTGCCTGGACATAGATTAAACACTAGAATCAACAGTTGTATAGATCATGTTTTTGCTAATCTTGATCCCAATAAGTACTCTGCTACGATAGCGGTCCTAGAAGTCACTACTACCGACCATTCCATGGTTCTTACCTATATCTACTCGAAAAGCGATCTTACTCACAGGAAATCAACAAAAGTATTGATTGACTATAAAAGTGCAGTAAATACCCTAAATGATAACAATCTGGCTGAACTTATTAAAATAGAAGACCCAAATACTTTATCTGAAAAATTAATTGAAATAATTAACAAATCAATAGAAACTAATACAAAAGTAATAAAAATCCCAAGTAATAAACGTATTATTAAACCCTGGATAACTCCAGGTTTGTTGAAATGCATAAAAAACAGAAATAGGCTTCAAAAATAATCACAACAAAATAAAGAAAACGAAACGTTATCTTTAATATACAAACGATATCGTAATTTTTGTAACAATCTGTTAAAAAAAACTTAAACGAAAATATGAACAAGATCTACTCCTTAAAGCTAAAAATAATAATAAATTACTTTGGAATACGTTAAAGAATGTTACGCACCTCAATAATAAAAAGTCTAATAATCAAGAACTTAGACAGTTGGCTAATACACCAAATAACTCTGCAAATTTAATAAATAACCATTTTTTGAATGTTGGGAAAACGCTCGCAGAAGACATTATTACACATCACCTACCTCAGAGTAACTTCGAGTTACTTCCTTCTTTTCAACCCAATTCCATCGGATTTATTGAACCGGATACAAATGAAATTGAATCAATTATCACAAACCTTAAATCTGATTCTGCCCCTGGCTGGGACAATATACCCACAAAATTTATTAAACTTGCCAAAACAGAACTTAGCCCTATTATTAAGCATCTCTGCGTGCTATGTTTTAATAAAGGCGTGTTTCCTCAGTCATTAAAAAGGGCAATTATTCATCCTATATATAAGAGTGAGGCTAGAGACGACGTTAATAACTACAGACCTATTTCTGTTCTAACAGTGATTTCCAAAATTATAGAAAAAATTATTAATAAACGGCTTTTAAATTTTATAAACAAATATAACATTTTATCGGACGCTCATTTTGGCTTTAGAGGAAAAAGGAGCACAGAAGATGCTATTTTAGCATTGACCGGCAATATTGTTAATATACTTGATAGAAGTGAGAAGGCTCTGTGTATATTTCTAGACCTAAAAAAGGCGTTTGACACCGTCTCCATCCCCATTCTTATCAAGAAACTTGACAGAATTGGTGTTCGTGGTCAACTTCTTCTTCTCATATCCGACTATCTTTTAAGGAGAACTCAACAAGTCAAAATAGACGATAACTCATATAGTTCTAATGAGCTCTGCACACAATATGGCGTTCCACAGGGTAGTGTTCTTGGACCTACCCTGTTTCTAATATATATTAATGACCTTACTGAAACTAAATTACCAAACGGTAAAATCTTCTCTTACGCCGACGACACAGCACTTCTTTTTTATGGTAGAAACTGGGATGAAGTCCATGAGTCAGCCTCCAAGGGCCTACACACTGTTATCAAATGGTTACATAGCAATCTCCTTACCTTAAATATTAGTAAAACAAGCTATATAACATTTGCAATCAAATATTCCACGCAACCCAATAATAATCTTCATCTAATCGCCCATTCCTGTGAAAACCCTTACAGAGTGCATAAATGTAACTGCCAGACCCTGCAAAAGGTTAGTTTCACAAAATACTTAGGGATATATCTTGACCAGCAACTAAATTGGCATAAACAAATTGACACTTGCACCCACAGAGTCAGAAAGCTATTGTGGTTGTTCAAATACATAAGATATGTCGCCGACAAACAACTTATTACTTACATTTATACTGCTCTGGTACAATCCATCATACTATATTGCTTGCCAATATGGGGTGGTACCCACAAAACCAAAATGATTAAAATTGAGAGGGCTCAACGCTCACTCCTTAAAGTTATGACATTCAGGAAAATTACATCGGGGACTTCTGAACTATATCGGGACTGCAATGTTTTAACTGTTAGGCAACTTTACATATTAAAATGTATTCTTAAAATTCACAAAACTATTATCCTAGATCCAAACATCTTAAGTAAGCGTAATCCCTATTCTGTCGTTTCTTATCCCACTGTTAAAACAAAATTTGCTCGTACAAATTTTTATTCGCAATCTTACTTATTGTATAATAAATTAAATGGGAAACTCAAGTTTTACGGCAAAAATTACTTTGAGTTTAAAAAATTGGTTACTTCTTGGTTGAAACAGCTTGACTATGACAGTACTGAATCATTACTTTCACACAACACGTAACATACGTTAGTTCGTATGAATCTTATTATATTACATTTATTATTTTATTTTATGTATAAATTGAAACACACACACACACACACACACACACACACACAAACACACACACACACACACACACACACACACACACATATACACACACACACACACACACGCGCGCACACACACACTCACAGATATTATAATTCTTGTTACTTTTTTCTGTTGATTTATCCTTATGTAATACAAGTCATATCTATCATGACTTACTGATTAAAGGAAGAGCGGACTCATCCTAATACAGGTTTTACAAACTTAGAAGGGTGAGATCCATATCTAACACTGTAAATGAGACTTGTGTTATGAATAAATATTTTTGTATTTTGTATTTTGTAATATGTTAGCGTAAAATTTACTGATTAAGTACGAATTAAAACTTAAACTAAGAAGCATGCAAGTATGTAAAACAAGTGTAAGTAAAAATAAAATATTAAAAAATTTAAAGTATGTGTAGCACAGTAATATTATCAATAGCCATTTCGTGTTTATAAGTTTTACCAGGTCTGTTTCACACTTTATTTCAATGTGCGGCGATTCGTCCGTTTTGCGGCGAAAAACTTTCCCGTTGCTCGTCCAATAATATTTGAATTTGGCAGTTGAAGCAAAATCCCGCGCCAGATACAGTAATCTACGACCTTTATGTGTAAGACTTTCGGATAAATATAAAGGTACAGATGGTCCACCTAAACCTATAAGAATTGAGTTAAGCCTTTCATTTGGGTGTGTTTTGTTATAAAGCTTGGCACTTTTAATTACTTCCTGTTTGGTCTTTGTTCGCAAGAAATCCACTATAAGAGTAGATAGATGATCCCGATTTTCCCTTAATGCGGAAGACGTCCTTAACATCGCTCGGTTGGAAATCAACAGCAAGGACTTTACAGGTATTTCGTACTATATTAGTAAGTTCCAACCTGTTATCGTTTCTAGTAGAACATGGTACGTTCCTAATTTCTACAGTAGTTGATTTCAGCAATCTTTGCATGTCTTCGACTTTTGCTTCCAGTGACGAGATATACGATAACTGTTCTTTGCGTTCTCGTTCTAGAGTTTCCACTCCAGCATACGTCAAATCGATCAGATAGAAACTGCAGAGATTTTTCAATCTCCTGATTAGACGATTGAATTTTAGAATTTAGAATTTTTATTTCGGCTACATCTTTAAGCCGGCAGGAGGTGCTACCGGGTAAAAAATTCCCATAGTGTGGTTTAAACGTTAATATTTCTTTAACCAGTAGCTGCAGATTTTCGACGGTCTAGGTACCTCTTGGGATGCAGCTAGGCGTGCGTGGAGTGTCGATCAGTTTGCCCATGCGGCGCGACCGGGACGGACGTTCAAACTGAGTATGGGTGTTTTTTACCCAGTAGCGACTTTTTGTGTAACTTTCGTTTTGTGTGATTGAAATATGTTATGAGTGTTTTTATAGTATTTCATATTAAAAAGGTCGCATTTTTTGCGAGAGGAAGCAATATTAGAAGAATTAGAAGCAGAGTACGAATCATCATGTTCTGAGACTGAAGATATAGAAAATGTAGGTATTCACGATACTGATTCTGAAGAAGATGCGGATTCTTTTGATCATCAATCACATGAGTTATCTCCGCTTGTTCAACCACTCGGAGTGCGAAATTGGCGAGATTTTCAGGTATCCCATGATTATTTAGAAGATGTTCCATTACAATTTTTGTAATGTGGGGAGTTCACGGGCAAAGATAATATTACAAAATGGCAAGTTTGTGCGCCACCACAAAATGTTAGAACTCGATCGCACAATATAGTCCTTACTATGCCTGGACCTATTCACTAAGGTAGAAACTGTTCTTCTATAATTCCGGCGTGGAATCTCATTTTTCCTCCAGAGTTTATAACAAAAATAGTCACATACACAAACATCTATATTGAAAAGCAAAAAGAAAAGTATAGTCGTGTCAGAGACTGCAAGTTGACAAACGAAATTGAGCTTCGTGCTCTATTTGGATTGCTTTACTATATTGGACGAGTCCGAGGTGCACACTTGAACACCAAAGACCTATGGGCGTCAGATGGTACGGGAAGTATGATTTGATTGCCGCTATGTCCAGAAAAAGATGCCTATTTCTTTTGAGAAGTATTCGTTTCGACAACGTTGATACCCGACTTGATCAGCGACCATCAGATAAATTTGCTCCACTTCGCGAGATTTACGAAGACTTCAATAATAACATTAAAACATATAACTCACTTGGACCATACGTAACTATTGATGAAAAACTTGAGAAAACACGAGGAAGATGCCCTTTTTGCCAATACATTCCAAGTAAACCAGGAAAATACGGTGTTAAACTCCATCTAATGGCTGACAGCAAAACATTTTATACTTACAACATAGAACCTTATGTTCGTACTAATGAAGGGCCATACAATTTGAGCAATTCTGCGTCTGATGTTGTAAAGCGCCTTGTTACTCCAATTAGAGGTTCTCATCGGAATATAGTAATGGATAATTGGTACAGTAGTTTGCCACTTAGTCAGGATTTATTACATGAATATAAAGTAATATAAAGAAGTGAGACCATCACTTCTTTGGGCACAATACGAAAAAACAAGCCACAGATTCCTGCAATATTTTCTGCAACTCAGAGAAGAGAAGAAAAGAGTTCAATGTTTGGGTTCCAGAATGATTGTATGCTGGTTTCTTACGTGCCAAGAAAAAATAAGGTGGTAATTTTAGTATCAACAATGCACCATGATGCATCAATAGACCAGAATTCAGGCGAAAAAATCTTACCAGAGATTATAGCAGATTATAATAGGTACAAGTGTGGCGTTGATGTGGTAGATGAGCTCTGCGGTACGTATTCTGTATCTAGAATTACAAAAAGGTGGCCCTTAGTCATATTCTTTGGCTTTATGAACATTGCAGGCATCAATGCATATGTCATTGCCAAACAAAATAAAGAGAATCTTGGCCAAACCTGTGTTGATCGTCGAAACTGCCTAAAGCAACCCGCATTGGCATTGAGTAAACCCCTAGTCAAGGAGAGGCAACTAATTGCTAACTTGCCAAAAGAAATTAAAAAAATATAGAGTTAGTAGTTGGGATCGAGGAACCAGTGTCTGAGGCTGCACAAATGGCACCATCAACTTCGTCATCATCGCGTTGCTTTGTCTGTACTTGGAAGAAAGACCGTAAAACCAAAATTTGTACTTGGAGCACACAATTCCAATTTGTGAAAATTGTTACCAAGAACGCAAATAAAATTATTTATCTTTATAAATCTTAATTAGCGACTAAATGTTTTGTTGATTTTTTTTGGCTAATGTTCAAATTAGTTTAATATTGTCCGTTTTGTTGCTAGGAAGCTATTTTGTTTTTCATTGTAAAATTTATTATTTTGTTAGTGTCACAAAGTTCATTTTTTTTTGTAATTTTCAAGTTGTTGATAAGAAAAAATATGGTTTTAATATCTTATCCAAAAAATCCTCAACTTTTAATAATAAATGTGAAAGACCTAAATATAAGTAAATAAAAGTAATTTTTCAGAACAGACTTGTTTTATTAAATCAAAATAAAGTAAACTAATATAAATTTTAATGATTTTATTACACTTAAAAATATAAAGTTATACGAGAATTTCTGGGTAAGTAGTTTTAACCCGGTAGCGCCTCTTTGTGTTTGTTTTTTGACGCGCCTCCCGCCGGATTAATAAGATCATTGAGAATATGAATTTGGCTTTCACTCATTTCTTTAATCATAGATTTCAATTCTTCTTTGAAATTTGAAAAAAAATCTTTGCAACATGGCTCTCTTAATCTTTTAGTTCGCTGGGTTACATATGGCTTGTGCTTTGGGCATGCCCAACCCTCTTTGGAGCGTCAGAATCTGACGCTGTGTGTGGTATTAGCCCACTTAATGGAGGGCTTCTTGTGAGTCGGCTCATTATTAGGAAGAATTTTATTAGGTTCAAAGTTTAAGTGATACAATTTTCGACGTTGTGTTGCACAAAGACCAGTTTTACTCTGATATTATATCTCACTCATTCAACAGGCTGCAAATAATACTGCACTACTGCTCCCACATTTGCACAACACTTTATCGTTTATAAGCGCCTGGTACTCGTAGTAATTTAATTTCGCGAATAATTATTTCATAAATTTATTTTTACAACAAAAAGTTATATACAGATGTCATCCATGAATGAAGTTTGTGAAGTTTGCTGGGACAATGCTCAAGATTAGGACTTACATGTACCAGAAGGACCACAAGGAAAACCCCAGCATATTGTATTGTCCAATATAAGAATTTCCGCTTTCATGCAATACATACACTAGAGGTATCCCGAGAAAGAATAGATGATGGTTTAAAATGAAAACAAACATGATTGGGCGGGACGCAATCAGCAGTTATTGCTGTAAACTGCATTGTAGGTTTAAGAACGGTGGGATGCTACTCACATGTTATTAGTATTATTTGGTACCCATGCCAAGCTCGCCATGAGGGTATCACCCGGCCTGCCCCCTTCTTAGATGAAGTTTTATAAAGAATTCATTAATTATCAGTACAATAAAATAAATGAACTTAAAAAATAAAATATTTTTTATTTACCTACACTCAAAACCCCATCAGAACTTCATCATTATCAAATTGTTGCAGTCCGCTGCTGAATATAGGTATCTCCTAATTCACAACGCTGAGTAGATACCGATCCTCGTCCTACTTAATGGTAGAACCACGCTGTAACTATAATATGGTTGTAGCACGAATGAGTCTGCTCGTCCGGGGAAGAACCACGCTCTCACAGAATACCAGTGTAAAATAGCAGCCTAACTGTGCGTTAGCTGTGTGTTAGCTGTGCGTACGTAGCAGCGTAACTGCTTGCTGTGTTTCATATGGTGAGTGATCTGGAGACCTTTTTTTACTAGACACGAGGCATTCGATCCTAGTCCTCAGAGGTGACAACGCATCTGAATTTTGGTTCTAAATCGAGGATAAATGTAGCTGTCTATGGGCCACAGCATCCACTAACCATCGGGTGGACTGTGTGTACGATTGTCACCCTTATTACATAAAAAAATGGTTAGTAAAGCACTACAGAGTAGCGAAGAGCAATAAAGAATATTTACTTTATCACAAAAACGTTTATTTGCCTATATGTAACGATCTACATAGGTACACGAGGTGAGGTTTAGGCCGTCGACGGATTGTCGCTCCTGTTTTGTTGCTGGAATAATGGTTGGAAGTAGATTTTGATTCGTAAAAGTGATGCGATTTTGAGTCTGCGCGTGTGAACGATTGGAGGAAACGACGAAACAAGTGGTGTGATGTTGATATAATCTCCCAAAAACTGTGACGCAAAAAGTGATGCATCAGCATATTGTGATGAAAAAATATATAAAAACGAAGATTACGAAAGAAATGATAGGCTCAGAAGGGCTAAAACCCAAAGCCGTAAAGCCAGTTAAATAAAAAAAATTGTGACACTAGTTCATAATATTATATGTTAGTCTATGATCTATGTAGATAATCTTAAAAATTAAAACTGATTATAGCTTATCTCCCAAGTTGTAAAAATCTAAGAATTTAAAAGGGGTTTGTCTATCCTACTATCTACCAATTAAAACCAAAAATATCCCAAAACACGAAATTTTCTTAGCGGTACGAAACTCCAATACAAGCCTGCCATTCCCCTTTGACGAAATCCCAAAAAATCCCACAAAAGGCTTGCATAAAGTACATAAACTTTATTAAACTACGTTTGTATAATTAGGGTTATTATAATATTAAGAAATCTATGGATGATAATAACCCTTGGGAAAGGTGATCGCTACCAAGCCATTTTAATTTTTTTAAGTTTTGTATTGTTGATGATTTTAAGCTGTTTTTTAAAAGTCCCGCTTGGTTTCTTGCTAGTTCTTCCTTGGACGGATGTGTTTTTCCGAACCAGTAGTAAATAATAAAAAAGTGACCTTCAATAGGTATTAATTTTAATCTATATTGAATAAAAAGTTTCTGTTTCTGATTCGGTGATCGCTACTAGTTTTCAGTGTTGAGGTGAGTGATCCAAGAGACATCACTTAATGGTTGCCAATCGGTCGTCACAATGCAGCCAATCTCATTTAAAGTCGCTTAAAGGGGCCATTTAAAGGGCCTTGACCAGATCCACTTTTTTGGGGCCGCTTTAAGAATAAAGAGTTCATCATAAAAATTTCCTTCTTCTCTATTAAGTCGGGCAGCCTTTGACCCATTGAGTTCCGTTGCTCTTTTCTGAAATTCTCTAAATTCAGCTCACTATCCTATTTATTGCTTAATTTTGTGTTAAATTCTCTCATAAACACCATATAGAAATAAATATGTGAGAATATCTCTAGAGATATCCTAATACATTTCCTCAACCACCTCATTGGTATGTGCTGAGATTGGTGCGTAACCTAAAACTGTATGACCTTCAGCGAATACCGTTTGGTGATTTGAACAACTTTCCTGTCCACGACAAAGACACAATAATTGTATAATCTAAATGTTCATAGTTAAGTATGAGGAACGCAACCCTTGTCGAAACATTCCCAATTTTTAACGTGGTTAATAGGAGATAATATGTGGACGATATGCGACACCTTCTTAAAACAGATGGTCACCCTTCTGGTAATAGAACAGATTGCTGGATTCCGAATTATGGACCTCAGATATAATACCCCAATATAACATGTCTATTGCTTCTTCCAGCTCCATGATCTTCTCATCAGTCGTCAGGGTGTGCGTTGAATGTTGCCAGATTGGATCGTCACAGGTAGAGGTTATCCACTGAAGATACATAGCACCTTCTGCCCTGCCTCATCATGGTTGCCATCTTAACTAGAAATAGCAGGGCTGCCGCGGTATGGGGGCCGTTTTCTTGTGTAATTGCTCATAAAGGGATATTTGTCGTCATTTCTATGCTTAGTGAGAGGTTGAGAACCGCAGCTTTTTATTCTGTTGCTGTTATAAGAAAGATACTGCTGCCTATCTCCTGACTAACTTCTCTTTTGTCGCCTTACGACACCCACGAGAAGATAATGGGGTAGTACATATTGTTACGCGCCCAAGTCGACGGCACCAGCGCCATCTAGTGTCAGAGACGAGAGCGAGGGGAGCTTTCCAGAAAACCACAGCACTAATCTTTCAACCGACAGCGCCATCTAGTCTCGAACCGAAGAACTAAACTTCTAGAAGTTGAAACTCGAACTCTCGGTACCTTGCGCGTGTTTACTTGAATATTCTGGATATTGGTGCTGTTAGATTTGGACATAAGAAAACCAAAATTTTATAAACAAGTAAAACAACGGAGATTACTAAGAAATATTAACTCCGAAGCTTTCGCAAGAGATCTGACACTTATACCCTGGGACTCTATCTTATAATCGTAGAACGTAGACGAAATGGTTCAAACTTTCAATGCATATATGAGTCAATTATTTGACGCTCATGCACCTGCCCGTACGCTGACGATAAGGGGCAAACCAAATCCATGTGTTAGTAGTTAGTGGTTCCATCTGTTGGAAGCTGAAACCAACTACTAACAACATATTTCCTTATTACACATCTGTACGAACCAGGTGGCTCTTTCTTGTGGTCCCACTCGTTTCGAACAGATGGCGCTTACTGACAACTGTAACGTAAGTACCTAGTTTAACTTGTTGCCACTAGAGGGCATCTATTATTATATGTATGAGAGGAACAGTGTTCTAGAATTTGCGGGTAGTCGTCCATGGAGAGCGGAATAAACGGGACCGCAATTGAATCAAGGAGTTTTCCCTGCTCACCCTCATAAATTTATACCATGGATTACAGATATGTTGCTATTCATGATGAGTTTACTTGACAATGCGTTAGAAAAAGCCCAGAAGGATAAAAAAGATTGTTCAAATGAATACTACCGAACCCTTAAAAATTTTGTCACAGCAACCCGAAAACGCGAAAGAAAAGCTTACTTTAACCATTATATAAACAACAACTTAAAAGATCCGAGGTCGCTGTGGCGTAATATAAAAAATGCTGCAAAAATTAAAACTACTCATTTAAATACAATTCCACACCATCCCAATGACCCGAATATTATTAATGACTATTTTCTAGACTTATCGCCATGTGACAAACCAGAACTCAAACAAGGTTATAAAGTATGTAACGAATGCTCACACGATACCCTATTCGACCTAAACCCGACAAATGAAATAGAAATCAGTAAGATTATCAATAAAATAAAAACAAAAGCCGCAGGGCACGATAACTTAAATATTGAAATGCTCAAATTAACTTTACCTATAACTCTCCCTATTATTACATTTATAGTAAACAAGTCGATCGAAACCAGTACATTCCCAACGCAATGGAAAAGAGCTCTAGTCAAGCCCATTCCTAAAAAGAACACAGCAAGTGAACTAAAAGATCTGCGCCCTATCTCGATCCTCCCGGTGTTGTCTAAAGTCTTATATAGGTAAAAGATTATACGTTTTCAAGTGCTAAATTACTTAGAAACGAATAACCCCCTACCAAAGTTTCAATCAGGGTTCAGAAAAGGGCATAGCACGAAAAATGCCTTCTTAAATGTCACTGACGATCTAACAGAGACCTCCGATATTGGATTGAGCAGTATTATGGTGCTGTTGGATTACACGCGGGCATTTGACTGTCTACAACCTAAAATCCTCTTAAATAAATTAGAGCACTATGGCTTTTCTAAAGACACATGTAGATGGTTTCAGTCATTCCTATCCAACAGAGAACAAATTGTGATAACAGGTGGATGCATTGGTGGCAAAAAATTCTCCACTCTACGGAAAATTGTAAGAGGAGTACCCCAAGGTTCCTTACTCAGTCCTATTTTGTTCTCTCTGTACACAGCAGACCTACCTAATCAAATAAAACATTGTAAATACCAGTTATACGCAGACGACACCCAGCTGTATTATTCTTTTGACCCCAGGGATGTTAAAGAGGCAATAAACAGAATAAATGAGGATCTCCATAATATCCAAACCTGGTCCCAAAAAAATTCTCTAGTATTAAACGCAACTAAATCACAAGTACTAGTTTTGGGCACAAAAAACCAAATAAAAACTATTTTAGACAGCGAGGAAACGATTAAAATAGAAGATGAAACCTTGACACAAGTAAGATCCGCTCGTAATTTAGGGCTTATACTAGACGGAGAGCAGAAATTTGTGGAACACATCAATAACAAGATAAGAAATTCGTACTTTAAACTTAAAACTTTATACAAAATAAGACCGTATATTAAAGAGGACCTACGCTTTCTCTTGTGTGACTCATTGGTGTTATCACAATTGAGCTACTGCAGCTCAGTCTTTGGCCCTAAATTGTCAGTTAATACCGAAAGAGCAATACAGAGAGTACAAAATGCATGTGTTCTATACTGTTGTAATGTACCAAGAAGACAATTTATAACCCCATACTTAAATGCAAAAGGCATACTCAATATGGGCGCCAGGAGAGAATTACACTATGCTTCGATAGTTCAAAAGGTAATTTGGAACAAAAAGCCAGAATATCTTTTTGAAAAACTCACCTGGATCAAAGACATTTCCTGTCGAAGTATACGTTCTCACACACAAATGCTCCTCCACACACCAGCACACAAAACAGCAAGATATAGAAGTTGTTTCAAATTCACTGCAGCGAGAATTTGGCATGACCTCCCTCCACCCATGAGAAAGAAAATATCAAAAGATTGTTTGAAAGCCAAGTATAAATTGGCTCTGTTAAAAAGACAACTCGCTGCAGAGAATTTGAAACATCCCTATGTTAAGTTTTTACATTTACGAGACTTTTTTGTCAAAAATTAATAAGGATATACTCACACACTCACACACACACACACACACACACACACACACACACACACACATGCACACGCACACGCACACGCATATGCACACGCACACGCACACACACACACGCACGCACACGCACAAACACACACACACACACACACACACACACACACACACACACACACACAAACACAAAAACACACACACACACACAAACACACAAACAAACACACACACACACACACACACACAAACACACACACACACACACTCACACACACACACACACACACACACACACACACACACACACACACACGTGTTGTTTTTGAATCTGTTGTTAGTTCATTTCGTAACGGTTTTTTTATGCATATTTTTAAATGTTTTTATTTTGTCTTTAATGTTTTTAATATTTTTTTTGTATTTGCGATTTAATATTTATATAATATTCTTTTAATTAAAAAAGATATTTTATATTCATATAATATTTAATTACTTTGTACGTAGTTTAAATTATAAATCGGGTAAATGGGGAGCCTGCTACTTTGGACTCCCGCACAACACCTCTGGGAGGAGGGAGCGGCTGAAAAACAGCTTTGTATGAGATCTGTATCTCGTTACAGACAAAGCTGAGCCGTCTCCTTTTGTCTCAAATAATTATAATGTTCTTTTGTTTTAACGTGAATGTAACTGTGTGTTTTAGAGGCAATAAAATTTATTATTATTATTGGGGTATCTATATAATTTTCTCACCTGGTTGGGTTCTATAAATATATAATTATAAATTAAAATGAAGAGATAAATGTACATAAATATCAACAAAATTAAATAAATACAAAAACTACATAAATAAATAAGATCCAACCAGATGAGAGCCCTTGGCAGGGGAGACCAGACACCGGCGGACGATGCGGGCGGTATCGAGGAGCACCGCCTTCTGCATTTGAGCCCGGAACAGTCCGTCACGGAGTGCCAGTCGCCTCAGATGACCCGAGAGGCTGACTGGGATTAGCCCATTCGCAGAGACGACTACAGGAATAATTTCGGTCGGCACACCACCCCACATGTCGGTCACCTCGTGAGCCAGGTCCAGATATTTTGTTTGTTTATCTGTTTCGGCTTTCACGAGGTTCTCGTCATACGGAATGGTAATGTCGATCAAAAATATCCTTGACTGCGCCCGGTCCATCAGCACAATATCAGGCTTATTCGCAAGAATAGTCCTGTTTGTGATGATGGCCCGGTCCCAGTAGAGCCCGGCGCGGTCATTTTCGAGCACGGCTTCCGGCAAATACTTGTAATACGGCAATTTCCGGTCCACGAGACCGTATTTCAGAGCGAGCTCCTGGTGTAGAATTCTGGCTAGTGGGTTGTGCTTGTGCAAGTACTCAGAGTTAGAAAGCGCCGAACAACCGGAGATGACATGCCTAAGTGACTCCCCGGGATGGCGACAAGCTCGACAGACGTCAACAGTGCCATCCTTTTAGGATGTATCTCCGATAGTTGTTGGTCTTAATAACCTGATCCTGTATTGCACAGACAAAACCCTCGGTTTCCCCGAAAAGGTCACCGAAACGTAGTCAGTTGAGGGAGGCGGCTGTATCTACGTGAGGCTCATGTAGAGCCCTGTAATACCTCCCATGGAGCTCCTTCTCCTTCCATACGGTCTCCCGGTCGGAAATGCTCTGTACTGCCGGGTCTTGCCATTGCTCGTTGGCTAAGGATAGAGGGGTAAGTTCTTTATCACTAGAAATGACGTCATTATATAATGGATCATCCGATCTCGCCAGGAAGTAATGACGGAGGATGCACACTTCGCGGTTATGCATGGTGAGCGCGCTCAGGAAGCCACGCCCACCATGCTTTCGCGGTAAGTACAGCCTCATTACCGACGATCGGACGTCATTGTAGTGCGGACTAAAATAAAATTTATTATTATTACTATTGTGGGGTATCTATATAGTTTTCTCATCTGGTTGGGTTCTATAAATATATAATTATAAATGAAAATGAAAAGATAAATATACATAAATATCAATAACATAAAATAAATATAAAAATACATAAATAAATAAAAGCCCAACCAGATGGAGGCCCTCGGCAGGGGAGACCAAACGGCCGAGGGTTAGGGGGAGAGGGACAGAAAACGGCGGACGATGCGGGCGGTATCGAGAAGCACCGCCTTCTGCATTTGAGCCCGGAGCGGTCCGCCACGTAGTCCCAGTCGCCTCAGATGACCCGAGAGGCTGACTGGGATTAGCCCGTTTGCAGAGACGACTACAGGAATAATTTCGGTCGGCAGACCACCCCACATGTCGGTCACCTCGTGAGCCAGGTCCAGATATTTTGTTTGCTTGTCTGTTTCGGCTTTCACGAGGTTCTCGTCATACGGAATGGTAATGTCGACCAAAATATCCTTGACTGTGCCCGGTCCATCAGCACAATATCAGGCTTATTCGCAAGAATAGTCCTGTCTGTGATGATGGCCCGGTCCCAATAGAGCCTGGCGCGATCATTTTCGAGCACGGCTTCCGGCAAGTACTTGTAATACGGCAATTTCCGATCCACGAGACCGTATTTCAGAGCGAGCTCCTGGTGAAGAATTCTGGCTACTAGGTTGTGCTTGTGCAAGTACTCAGAGTTAGAAAGCGCCGAACAACCGGAGATGACATGCCTAAGTGACTCACCGGGATGGCGACAAGCTCGACAGATGTCCACGGTGCCATCCTTTAGGATGTATCTCCGATAGTTGTTGGTCTTAATAACCTGATCCTGTATTGCACAGACAAACCCTCGGTTTCCCCGAAGAGATCACCAAAGCGTAGCCAGTGGAGGGAGGCTACTGTGTCTACGAAAGGCTCATGTAGAGCCTTGTAGAACCTCCCGTGGAGCTCTTTCTCCTTCCATACGGTCTCCCGGTCGGAAATTGTCTGCACTGCCGCGTCTTGCCATTGCTCGTTGGCTAAGGATAGAGGGGTAAGTCCTTTATCACAAGAAATGACGTCCTTATAGAATGGATCATCCGATCTCGCCAGGAAGTAATTACGGAGGCTGCACACTTCGCGATTATGCACGGTGAGCGCGCTCAAGAAGCCACGCCCACCATGCTTTCGCGGCAAGTACAGCCTCATTACCGACGATCTCGGATGATGCATCCTGTGGGACGTCATGGTAGTGCGGACTTTTCTATCCAGGGCGTTAAGTTCAGTCTGAGTCCACCTGAGTATGCCAAAGGTATACATGAGGACAGGCATGACCCAGCCATTATATGAGTGTGTCTTATTTACACCGGACAAAAGGCTGTTAAGCACTTTGTTCAAGCGTGCATAAAACACGTCGCAAATTGACTGTTTCATACCAGCCTCATCGACACCGATGTTCTGTGACATACCCAGGTATCGGTATGTTTCAGCCTCGGAAAGGGTCCTTAAGTTGACGGGCATAGATAAGTCTATGCCCTCAGAGTTAGCAACCCTTCCCCTTTCAACATGGAGGACCGCACACTTATCCGTTCCCAGCTCCATTCCAACAGAATTGCTAAATTCACAAGTGATGTTTAGCAATTCCATAAGATGGGAGCGACTGGAGGCGAATAACTTGAGGTCATCCATATAGAAAAGGTGGGTCACTTTTGTACCTCCTTTCCGAAGCTGAAATCCCCTCCCGGAGCCCTCCAGTAAAGTGCTGAGAGGGTTCAGGGAGAGGCAAAACCAGATTGGACTCAGACAATCGCCCTGGAAGATACCACTTCTTATCCTTATGTGGTTCTCCGCAGCCATCATCCGCTCGCCCAGATAGCAAAGGATCGTACTCCATTGCCCCATACACTGCTCGAGGAAGTCTCCAACTGTACAGTCAATTTTGTACAGCTGGAGGACTCTCTTTAGCCATGTATGGGGCACCGAGTCGAATGCCTTTCTGTAGCCTATCCAGGCGGCGGAGAAATTCCGACGGTTGCGTTTCACCACTTTGCCAATGACCGCGTCAATGAGAAGTGGTTCCTTGGTTCCATGACCACCGCCCCGGCATCCATTTTGAGCGCGTGACATCACCTGATTTAGCTCCAGGTGACGAGTGATTCTCGCGCTCAAAATAGATGTCAGTGTCTTATATATGGTGGGTAGACACGTGATGGGGCGGTGTTTGCTCGGGTCTGTGGTATCCTGATCTTTAGGAACCAAATGAATGATCCCAGTAGTGAAGAGGCTCGGGAGCGACTTCTGATCGAGAGCCTCTTGAAACTGTCGGGCGAGCACAGCGTGACACACTACGAACCCCTTCAGCCAGTAATGATGCAGCCCGTCGAGCCCCGGACTTTTCCAGTTCGGGGCCCTACGGACCGCCTCAGCCACGTCTTCAGGCGTTATGGTGACGGGGTCCATAGGCGTAACACTTGCACTCTGGCTTGCCACAATTTCCATCTAAGGGCCCTCGCTGTGGTTTACGGGCTCTGACCACAGGCCACGTCAAAATGCGACAGTGTCAGCCTGATCCGGTCCTGGGCCCGCTCCACATACCTCTGGTCGCTCCAATGATTTATAGAGCCTCTTCTGATCACTCTGGACGAGACGATTCTGGTTGAACCGCCTTGACCTCTCGCTAAATCTTCGAATCCGCTTCCCCCAAGCAGCGATTTTTTGCTTCAAGTCATCTATGCGCTCCGTTAGTTTTTGCGTGATATCCGGCTGGAACAAACTGATATTTGTCCCAGCAAACGCCATCCTAACGGTGCGCATAATCCTCGGTCTATTATTACCCGATCTGAAGCTTGTCAGTCTGCCGATAAGGGCCCTTGCCTTTGCGATACGGTCCTCAATTCTTTTTCTCCAGGCTGGGATGGCACTACTTTTTTGAGTAGCACGTCCAGCCACGGGAAGTTTGGCGCCAATAATACGGCATACTGCCAGTGCGGCGCCAAAAAGAACTGAATCCGTCTCGCAAAGGTCCCGGCTGGCTTCCAAATAGGTCACCAGCATTGGGTTAAGAGCCCGCACGACAGCCCGATTTCGCTTGCTAAGGGGTATGCGGGGAAGTCGCGGTCGATTTTCGAGAGGCATGCTGCGCGTTTCCAGCAACGACTCTTCCAATATGCTCCTCATTTTCTCTAGTTCGTGGGAGACTATTCCATCATCGTCTGAATTAGCCACAAATGGAATGTTGACGGCAGCATCCACATATGCTGTTTGTTGCGCATCTAGTGGCGCCGCATTCCCAGCCGTAGCATTTCCATTCGATGAAGGAATAGCCTCACGTCGTAGTCGTTCGAGATCGGCGTCACCAAATATGTTGGAGCGCAGGATGTACCTAACTCGATCTGCCAGGTTTTGCTCAGTGACGGATAGAGATGGCTCCAGCTGTGCAAAAAAGCGATGCATCCGAGCCCGATACGCCAAACATCCAGTTTCTTCCCCTTTTGCCCTAAAATACGTCCGCAGTGCGTTTTCATTCACTGATTTAGACCAACGCATGCGACGCGCTCCACCAGCGGCGGGTGCCGCTTGCTGAGTCCGAGAAGACCCAGCCGACACCAAGCCTTCTGGTGGGGATGATGGATGCGGGGGGTTGCTAGGTGGTCTTGCAACAACACCACTTGGTGGTGTCGCGTCCAGCGCCATTTCCAGACGCGCCCTTGCGACCTCCAGGCAGCGGCCCTTTGCGCACTATCTTTTTTCCATCATCCATAATATGGGCGTCCATTAACGGGAGACGCCCAGGCCCGGCACCGTATCGTGGACGGCCATAAGCACAAACGGGCCTTTGCACCCTGAATTCTGCCGAGGCACGGCGCTCACACCTCTCGCAAGGCGCTGACTGACTGCGTTGACGTAGCAGTTTTGTCACTTAACTGTTACGTCAGCGGGCGATGGGGTCGTCAATTCCCTACGCCATTTTTTATTATTATTGTTATTATTTCGGTGCTAATTTATATTTATAGGCGCTGCAAGATGCGATCGGGGAATTATTGAAGTTGGCGAGACAAGCGAAGCTTCGGAGCGGAATAAAGTGAATCAGCGTGATTAATTATTCCTGTTTTAAGTTTTAATTAGTGTAAAGTGAATTAAAGTGTTAATTTAGGTAATTCTATCGGCAATTTTTATTGTCACGAAACTTAAGCCCGTAACAATATTCTTACGCCACCACTACACAGTACACGGTATTTTTTTAGATACTCCTTGATTAGATGAAATCGACTTTATACAATTTTAACAACTCTAATTTTATTGAATATTTTATACTTTAGGGGTAGCCCCGTACAAATTAGAAAAATCTTTGAAATTGGGGGGTTAAAATTTTTGATACGAAACTATTAAAAATCGTAGTTGACACCATGGTCTTGTGATATTTTGGGTAAATTTAAAACAATGAAAAAGCTTTAAAATAAAGCAAGTACTAAAAATAAAGTAACATTTTTCCATACAATAGCTTTTCAAGTCGGGGGGTTCTTCGATATACTACGTTTTAACACCGACACCAGTGTTTTGGAGTCGTTTTTTTATTTAAATTAGAATAATACTTATATTGACATTGTCCACCATATTACAAAATTCAAACTAAAAAGATTACGTATATATTGCCACTCCTGAGGACTAAATTGAATAAGAATAAAAAAGAAGTAGAAGAAGACGAAATAAAAACACGAATGTGAAATATACCACGTCTGATACACCATGTAAAACTCGATGTCCTTGTCTTGTTGCCTTTTTGTACTGCTCATATTCCAAATAAAATCTTTATAATACCCTATAGTTTGACTTCTGTGAATTAAACTTCTGAGAATTCTATCCGTTAAGTTCACATACTTTGCGGTAAGTGTTTTGTCGGCTCTCAAATCTACACCTGTTTCTGTCACTAAAACAAAAATAATAATACGTTATTTTAAAATGTGTTTGTAATAATTTATGCTAAATATTAAATAAATAATTTATGCTAAATATATGTTAATCTATGTTTATACCCCAAAAGCACAAATACACTTGTCGTCTGGTCGTCATAATAAGTTAATCTCATTTTTTGTCGAATCGTCAATGCTCGACCAGGTTCACTTTCTGTGGGGCCACTTTTGTAAGAAAGAGTTAATCATAAAGAGTCACTCTTTCTTAGCAAAATCGGCCAGCTATCGGCCCCTTGGGTTTCGTTCCCTATTCCGAATTTCCCTAATTTCAGCTTACCAATCTCTCTTGTGCCTAGTTTTGCATTGAGTCTCCCATTAACATCGTATAATGGGTTTTGGAGGAATGCATGGCTCAAGAGATATCCTCAAACATCTCTTTCACCTCCTCATCGGGATATGCCGAGGTTGGTGCGTAAACCTGTATGACCTTTGGCGAATATCTTTTGGTGATTCTGAGTATAATGTACGCAACTCTCGTCGACAAACTCCCAAAGGTTGTTCACGTGAGCACTTGTGGACGATAAGTCCGACACCTCCTTAAGACAGATGATCGACCTCCCGGTGATAGAACAAGTTGCCGGTTTTGTTTTGAATACATAAAATAACAAAATACAATCTTTACTTACGTGGTGGAGTCAACAAGCCATCTCTAAGCCACAGTTTAGCAAAATTATATAAGAAGCCCTTCTCTAGACACGAGTTCGCCACTGTCATAAAATCGTCAGGATCTGTTAATACTGCAACAGCGATAAAAATAAAAGCTCAGTAAAAAGTGTACTGGTCTTCACATATTCACATGAGGTTATTTTTACGTGTATCATGATGAAAAAAAAATATTGTTAGGAAACTAAATGTTTGAGAAATAAAAAAAATCAATTGCAGTGAAATGTTTTGGTAACGCTGCACATTTTACGAAGAGATCGCATCTCCACTGCATTCAACTTGCTTTTGTGCTTCTTCTGGCATACCCAGGTTTTCGCTGCCATATAACAAAGTCGGTACCAACACTGCATTTTGTATTGCAAGGCATGCACTCTTCACTACGCCTTGCCTTTTGACTAACGTATTCAGGGCACCATTGACTTTGTTCCCGGCAGCGACACGCCAGTCCACATCCTAATCACATCTTCCATCCCGGCTGAAAGCACTCCCCAAGTATACAATTTCATTTACCTGTTCTAGACATTCCTGATTTACCCATATTTCACACTTCGTTTTATATCACCTTAGTTTTATTAGCATTCATACGGAGACCTTTAATTTCACATTCATCTTTCATACACGTGACTAATGCCTGCAGTTCTGCTTATGATGGTGCAATCAGTACTGCATCATCAGCATACAGCAGACAATTAACTTTAATGTCACCCAATTTCACACCCAAACAGCTATTTTTCAGCTTCTGTAAACAGCTGGCGAGATACAGTATGAACAGCCAGGAAGACATGACACAACCCTATTTTACGCCCGCTTGGACGCTAAACATGGGTGACAGGTCAGTGCCTACCCGCACACAGGCTTTACAGTCATAGTAAAGTGACTGCACTGCCCTTAACAATCGACCATCCACACCATACTCCGGCAACAGTTCCCACATTTTCTTCCTTATAACCTTATCAAATGCTTTTTCCAGATCCATAAAAGCACAGAAAACCTTCTGGTTAACACTCAGAAGCTTTTTCGTGATCATGCGGAGACATTTGATCGGTGCATCCTCTTCCAGGTCTAAATCCGATAGATTAGTTTAAAAGTGAACAATTTAACGAATTCAGTTACTATCGGAGTTCAAAGATAAAACGAGTAATATCAGCAATATAAAAAGACATTCCAACGTAGACTCATCAATCATCTGATCTATTTTAATATTTTTATTAACTGTCACATCAATAGCATTTAAGTATACTGTTGAAAATAAGCACTTCAAAGAAAAAGCCAACTAATTCACCACGTTCGAGTTTGCAAGGCGAGTATATCAAGCCACTTCCTTCTTGCCCACCTTACCATTACGGAGTTGTTACGCAGTTACTGTGAAAGTTTGGGTCCATTTTTACCCAACTGCCTCAAAAGAAGGGTAAAGTTTTTCGAATATCATCATCATCATCATCATTACAGCCCTTCACAAGTCCACTGCTGAACATAGGCCTCCCCCAAGCAATGCCACAAAGCACGGTCCTGAGCTACCTGCATCCATCGACTTCCTGCATGTAACACCATCTACTTTACCAGGTCGTCACACCATCTAGTGGGGGGTCGCCCTACACTACGCCTACCGGTACGAGGCTGCCACTCAAGAACCTTTTTCTCCACCGGTTATCGGTTCTTCGAGCTATATGGCCGGCCCATTGCCACTTCAGCTTACTATTCCGTTGGGCTATGTCGGTCACTCTGGTTTTACTGCAGATATCCTCATTTCTGAGTGTATCACGCAGAGAAACTCCGAGCATAGCCCTCTTCATAGCTCGCTGAGCGACCTTGAGCGTCTTCATACGGCCAGCAGTGAAGGACCACGTCTCAGATCCGTATGTCAAAACTGGCAACACGCACTGGTTATACACTTTAGTTTTCAGAGAATAAGGTATACCTGACGAGAAGATGTGTCGTAATTTCCCGAACGCTGCCCAGCCGAGTTGAATCCGTCGATTGACCTCTCGGTCGAAGTTGGACTTACCTAGTCGGACTATTTGTCCCGGGTAAACGTACTCGTCAACAACTTCGAGCATAGTGCACCCAACAACTACCGGCATAGGTGTGACATGGATATTGAACATGATCTTTGCTTTGTCCATGTTCATCTTAAGACTAGCATGCAACATAGCATAGTGCTAAGGTCCTCCAGCAATTCTGCCATAACCTTTCGGCTGCGGAGACTCTAACCGTAATACTCCGTTGACTGAGGAGCTGTTTAATAAAATGGACGGCTGATTGGGCCCAATCAGTTTAAACGCAAGTATCTTATATTTGGTATATCGAATACTATAATATGTACAAATTTCTGAATTCACTATGAAATTTCCTATAAAAGAGGACATATATTTAATAAAGTTTTAAAGTAATTAGTATAACTATACTCCGGCCGCTGAGTTATTACCGATTTGACACATCGTCGGCCTAATTATAAGAATGCGTAACTCCAAAATATGTTTATTTTTTGTTTTAATGTCATCTATCGGTAAATCTTAAAACACATCTGATAGTATACTTCGTATCTCCCGCGGAAAGTTGTTTAAAAAGTTATTCGACATTTATAAAAATACGTAACTCTACGACGCCATTTTGTTGTTTGCAATATTCGTAACTCCCGCGTTTAGTGCGGCTTGAGAGCTCCGAGGTGTCGACGTCACGTCGTCGGTTAACTTTTTAGACAAATATTGTGATAAATGTGATTTAGATAGAATAGAGTAGAAGGTGAGTTTGTTTCGTATTATTATTTGATCTAGCTATTAAATTTTGCAATTAATAAGCGAAATTAGTTATTTTGCTATGGGATGGAGTTAAGAAGTTTGATTGTTTGCTTAGCTTTGCGTTGTGACTGTTTGCCACGGAGATACGAACTTTGAATTTATTGAATAGTAATTTGTTTTTTACTTTGTCTAACTCTAAGCATTATTTTCGTTGTTTTAGTTAAATACATAACTACATGATGTTGCAAAATTCACGCGCTGCAAAAATACTCCGGAATATTCCGCCTGAAAAACTGAGCATTGAACCAGGATGCTACGCGGTACAGTGTGACTCAATAGTGTGAATTCAATAGTGTTGGAAGATCAGCCGCAGCTCATGATTAGAAATGATGGATCTCATCAAGGATCCACAAACAGAGATTCTGCAAGTAGCATTCCTGTTGTATTAGATTCAGATCTACAGTCATCAATAACTGAATGTGTTACTCTGAATCCCATAGAAACGGTTGAACCTGTAGATATTTCTACGCCGAGGTTATCAGAAGAATACACTAAACCAGGATGCTCCGTGGTACTAACAGATAATTATAAAGTATTGAGGGACTGCCCCTTTAACATCTTAATTAATAATGATAGATCTATCTGCCGAAGATACACGAGCCAAGATTCTTTAAAAAGCATCAGCTCTGTTCCATTAGATTCGAATCTAACGTCATCAGAAACAGTTGAGCAGACTATCACTACTTCGTCACCGCCTCCAAGAAAAAGACAAAAGAAAAGTGAACCCCACCAATGGGACGCAAATAAAAACAAGGAACAAAGAGAAAAAGGTAAGGCTTATTTAGGAAAGAAGAAGAGAGGAAATAAATGGGGCTTTATTGAACCTAAGCCCGCGAGAGAGATTAAAAGTAGATGCAAATGCAAATTAAGCTTGAAAGGGGATACCAAGATGCACTGTGATAAAATACCAGAAGAAGAAAGACAAACAATGTTTGAGAAGTTTTGGAAAATGAGTTGGAAGGAAAAGAAGGTGTTTATTAAAATGTCTTCGATTTCTAAGAAAAAAGAAAGAGAGAGGTGTGCTGGTACATCATCTAGGCGGAAAAACTCTGTAGAGTTATATTTAACTGATAGCACGGGGATTCGATTTCGGGTCTGCAAAATCATGTTCCTTAACAGTTTAGGTGTTGGGGAATGGGTGATAAAGAAGTGGATTATTAATGAAGATGATCCCAAAGATGCACCGAAAAATAATACCAAAGTGGAAGCTAAAAACCAGTTACGCAAGTTTTCTGATTCCATGCCAAAACTTGAATCACACTACTACCGAAAAGACTCATCAAAGTTGTATCTTGAACCAATCTGGACATCAAAATCTCAGCTCTATGAAACTTACAGAAAAGACTTCTGTGTCAGAGAGAACCTTGAGCCATTAAGCATTACCACCTTTTTCAACATGTTTGAAGCACTTAATTTGTCTTTATTTAGCCCAAAAAAGGACTTGTGTGATATTTGTGAGTCTTACAAAGCTGGTAATGTTTCAGATATTGACTATAAGACTTATCGTGATAAGAAAGACGAGGCTCGAAAAGAACTCGCTAAGGACATATCCACGGAACACGAAGTCCTTGCCATGGATTTACAATCGGTGCTTTTAAGCCCACGTTCAAATGTTTCGGCACTCTACTATAAGACCAAACTCATTGTGCATAATTTCACAATTTACGATTGGATAAGAAATTTGGGCTACTGTTATATTTGGAACGAATGCGAAGGAAAACTGACAAGCAATGAATTTTCGACTATAATCGTGACAGCTCTCGAAAAGTTCAGGACACAAAATACAACGCAACATAACAAGGAAATAATTATCTACAGTGACGGTTGTACCTACCAGAACCGAAATGTGGTACTATCGAATGCTCTACTGAATTACAGCATGGAAAAGAAAGTAACCATCAAACAGAAGTACCTCAAAAAAGGGCATACGCAAATGGAGTGCTATAGTATGCACTCGGTCATAGAAAGAGCGTTAAAAAATAAAAAGATAAATATTCCGGCCGACTATGTTTACATAGCCAAAACTGCTTGCAAGAAAAATCCCTATGACGTACAGTATCTCTATCCCCACTTCTTTAAAGATGTTGAACATACTTTGAAGTTCTACAAATCAAGCAGACCTGGAAAAAGAACAGGTGACCCTACAGTCACAAACATAAGGGATCTCAAGTACACTCTAGATGAAAGAATTGAGTTCAAGTTGAGACATTCAGCTACTTATTGGGAAGGGCTCCCAACAAGAACTAAAACAATCCGTTTCATTCCATGGGATACTGTTCCTCAGCTTTATTCGGCAAGGCTGAAGATTAAAAAAGAGAAGTATCAGGATCTTCAGAACCTCAAGCATACCATGGAGAAAGGTAATCATAACTTTTATGATAACCTACCACTTACCTAACTAGTTAAACTAATGATGTGGTAGGTAGGTACCTACTGAGATTATAAAAGTTATGATAACCTACCCCACTTAAGGTACACTAAGGCCTTCCTACATTTATCTGATTAGTTCCAAGTATTGTTTAATGCACCTAGTTTTATTTATTTTACCCATTCCAAAGAGTGTTATTATTGTTAAAAGTAATTTTATTTTTAAGACATTAGAGACTGGTGAAAGTTATTGATTTTTATGTTACAAGAGTTTTTTTTTTAATAGAAGTTCCTATTATGTTATTTGATTAATAAAAAACAAGGGTGATTCTAAGAGAGCATTATTTTTTCGTTAATCCCCCCTATATAAAAATGGAATAATAAAACTGCGTAAGTTATCTGCGTTGTATAAAAACTGATAAAAATGTAAACGTAAAACTGCGTATATCCTAGAAAAAGTCGTAAGTCCAACTTGAATAAAAATTAAAACTCGTAAGTCCATTATTTTATAAACTACCTGCAAAATCAATAATATTCTTAGTAAAAAATGAATCTACAATCATTTTGCACTCAAAGTAACAGCGACTTTATAAAAATATCTTAATATAAAAACAAAAAACGGTTTTTCGTTGCTCCTGTAAAATTATCTCATTCGGACTTACGAATTTTGATAATTAGGTCGACGACATGACGAATTGACAATACTAGTGAAGTGACTGAACCGGTAACCCTAATATCATTTGGGAACAGTTTGTTTTTAAATATTCTAGTATAGTGTGTAATTAAATAAAATCAAAACAGTAATAGTTAAAGACACAGGTTCTTTATTAGGTGGAGTATCCTTGATGGGCGTAGATAATTGGTCGAGGACATATCAAAATAAAACAAATTTGTAAACACTGTTACATTTTAATGAATAGAGTGGATACAAGATGTTTTAATAAATGACTACCTATCATTTATTAAAACAATTATTCAGACTCTGAACCAGATTCGCCAGAGCTGTCTTCGCTATCAGTCACTCGTATGACAATTTCATTCTCTATAATGGTGTCCACTCTTATATCGCGTTCATAATCTTCTGTTATTAGTTTTCGAGTCTTTTCGACGACCTTGACCCAATCTTCTTTCGTTATTTTGCTGCAAGCATCTTTTAATAGACCCATCATTTTATTAGTACTGAATGGCGGAGTCGTATTCTTACGAGCTGCGTAACCTGTAATGTAAACATTAAATAACGTTAATTTATTACATTAAATAAACGAAATGTTACACAATTACCTACATGTAAGGGACATGAGATATTTATTTCTTAGTTATGTATCTTTTTACTTATATGCTGAATATTGGATTTATATATATTTATAATAGGACAAATTATTCATATTCATAACTTATGCGATAAAAAACAATACCGTTGATTTGTGCCCATATTAGCTCAATGGCATTGTACTGGCAGTGATAAGGCGGAATTCAAAGTACCCGATGTCCATGTGCTAGAGCTATCTCATCTACTTCATAACGGACTCTTGATGTTTTATTTTCGCGTACCAACTTTACTAACTGACTTAGTACTTTAGCATTTCGGCAGTAGTTTCAATTCCATTTTGGTGTAGCCATGCTACGAGATCAGCTTTCTTGTCGGCCTGAGTAGGCGCTTTATTCACTTGTTTCGAGTGATATGAAGCGTTGTCCATTATTATGATAGAAGGCTCTGGCAGGCTGGGTAATAATTGATTTTCGAACCAATTCGTAAAAGTGTCTGTATCCATCTCCTCGTGGTAATCGGAAGTACTTTTTGACGCGAAAGCCAGCAGTCCATTTTCAAAGAAACCACTTCCAGCAGAACCGGCGTGACAAATTATCAGTCGCGATCCTTTTCCAATTGGAACCTTTGAGGTTGATGGTTTTGTTTCGTCAGTCCAAGAGCGTGACACAGTGTGGTTCGCATTTAACCATGTTTCGTCAACAAAAACAACGTTGTCCTAAGACTCGATTTTTCTGGCTTCTCTTAAAAACTCGCTCCTTTTAATTATTAAATCAAATCTTTCCATTAATATTTTCCTTTTATTCGTTTTTTTTATATTCAAACCCAATTTACGTACGGTTGTATTGTACGGAAGACGACTAAACAGATTAAAATAGCGGTGGTAAGGGTGTTGCCGGAATAGTATCGCCAATTACTTAAAAAAAATACACCTATAACATTGCTTAGTTGAGGGAGAAAATTATATTTATTATATGTTGTTTTATATATTATGAATGTTAAAAATTATACATAATCATTTTAATTGTATTTATTTTTAAATCATAGAAAACAGTATTTCTGTCTTTGGATCACACATAAATCTTAAAAATCATAGAGATACTGGCAACACAGTGCAATTAGGAGACGCAAAAAAATGGTAGCATTATAGTCTAGTTGCTCGAAGGAATAAGTAAAATAAAAATATCCAAATAAAATAAATATCATATCTATTCCAATGAATTCGGACCGAATACTATCAAGCACATCACTATGAAAACTAGACGCACGATGTAACTTTGTACAAGCGCGCCAAAGAACAAAAAATAAATGTTTTCATATTATTTACAAACTATTTTAAGTTTTGAAACAGAGTTTATTGGAAAATTACTTGATTCTGACATTTTGACATAAAGTTTTATATTAAAGAGGTATTCTAAATCATTCGGCAAATGTGTCGCTCGTGCAAGGTTATATCGATTAATTTAAGAATAATCTGTCAAATCGGTAATAACTCAGCGGCCGTACTATAAATATTGAATAAAGTCAAAACTATCATATTTCTCAATGACACAAAGTTTTTTAATAGTTCAATTTTATTTTATTTTAATCTTACATCTATTGTTTACAATATTTTATGTGCAAAATCATAGGCTACAATATATTTTTTATCATAAAACGCATTAATAATAAGCTTACAAGAACCCACAATCAACTTACACCGACGTAGAATGTAGTTTGGACCAGATGCGGCATAATGCGGCGTAGGGCTTAAGTCAATAAAAATAGTTTTTTTTATTTCATTATAATGATTTAGTCTTGAACCTCTCTTTTTATTTACATGATTCAGTCATCTTTCAATAGTCTTGCTAAGTTTTAGAAATCCGATAAAGTATTTCATAAGTACTCTTAATGCCGATATCAAAATTTTGGTCGTAAGTGCCATATTTATTGAAAAATTAATTACCTTATTTGAGCAAACAAACTTTAACAGCACTTGTACGGAAATAAAGATTCATTTATTCCTTTAAAAACCATAAAACCACTCAAGGGTCACTCCCGCTGATGTAGAGTTATAAATAACGTTTTTTGTAAACAATACCCAATGCACCATAATATGAGTCGAGTGACAGAGGCGCCGCGAGGTGCTCAGCAGTTATGTTACATTTTCAATAACCAACAACATTATTTCTCCAAAAGGTAACATATTTTCTTTAACACAAATAATACGAAATAATAAAATTTAAAATAAATATATCTCTTCCTGAAATAAAAAAAAATATAATTTATGTATATTTTTAAAGAACCCACTTCTTATGCATTATACAAAAATATGCCACAATTAAAGTCCAATTCTGCACTTTTTTGTGCATCATGTACTTATGTGTTTCGTATGGTGAGTGTAGAGTACCGGAGAGCCTTTTTACTGGAAACGAGGCGTTCCATCTTAGTCCTCACGGGTGACACGCGATACGATATATGTAGATATCTATGGGCCGCAGCAACCACCACAGGTGGACTGCGTGCTCTTTTGTCACCCTATCCTATAGGTGTATTCATTTCAAAGATGAGAGCCGTGGTAGCTCAGAAGAGCCGTGGTAGCTCAGATGGTTAGCTCTCGCTGTAAATTTCACAGTACGCTAGCAAGCCGGGTTCGATCCCCGCTAGCAATAACGAAATTGTTAATTGCAATTTTAAGTGCTGATCTACCACGTGCTCGGCGGTGAAGAAAGACATTGTGAGGAAACCTGCACGTCTGTGAAATAAGAAAAAATATTTCGAAGACATGTGAAGTTCGCCAACACGCATTGGGGCAGCGCGGCGGAAACTTCTTTGCCCTAAAACCCCCTGAGAAATAAGGGGATGCCTTTGTCCAGCTGTGAGGCGTAAAAAGACTGTAACTTAACTAACTTAAGTATTCATTTCGATGATGAGAGAGCCCTGGTAACTCAGATTGTTAGTTCTCGCGTTAAATTCCACAGTATGCTAGCAAACTGGGTTCGATCCCCGCCGGCATCAATGAAATTATTAATTGCAATTTTAAGTGCTGATTTACCTTTTGCTCGGCGGTGAAGGAAAACGTCATGAGGAAGTCTGACTCTCTGAAAAATAAAAAAAAATATTTCCAAGGCACGTGCAGTTCACCAACACTCATATGGGGAGCGCGCCGAACACTTCTTTGCCCTAAAACCTTTTCAGAAGTGAGGGAAGGCCCAGCAGTGGGACGGAAATATGCTGTGTAACTTAACTAACTTAACAATTTTGACGATGATAGTCTCAAATAATTAGCTGAACAAATTATAGCTAGGCAACAATAAAAACTAAATGGATGGATGGACATAAGTATAAAATTGAATAAATATACCAATATAACATAGGTACTCATTTCTTTAAAAGGCTCCTGGTACAAAAACATATTATGTAAATACTTTCTAATTTTCTAATTTAATAAATTGTTTAAAAAATTCCGAAGTCTTGTGTTAACATACATGACATATCCAAATGCCACATTCAATTTTTCATAAACCATCGAATAATCGTAGAGTCAACCAAGCTCCATTTCTCTGCTCGAGGGCGCTAGATTCTTTACCATTCTAACCATTCAACCGAATTTGATCTTGATGCAGTATGGTAAACTTTAGTTCCTTTTTTCGCCACCCGCAAAACAGAGAACTAGAATTCACTACTGCGGACGTCTCAAAAATGGACACTATTGCACCTATTGCATATTTACATTAAAATTTTGAAAATATTGCACTTTATCCTCATTTTAATGTACTAAAAGCCAAACTGTGAACGATGAACAATTACACATATTTTAACACAAAACCGACAGTCAAAACTAAAATTTTACGTACATTTCAAGTCAACTTTCTTCAACCAGCATGTTAGTTCTAAGATAGCAGTTTACTTCATACATATTAAAAAACGATTTTACACGTACTTAATAAGATAAAACACAAAATGAGATTACAAATAAGAAGGTTACTTACCCAGGCATTGTTTTAACACAATTCACCACACAATTAATATAAATTAATACAAAATAATTACAAACAACTTCGTTGTTAGCGCGCGTCAATCACACTAATGGCTGACTCAAGGAACGGACGACATTTAAAAAATGATTTAAATAAAATATACTTCTAAAGTGTATAAGCTGTGGGGTTTTTATGCTAGCCTTTATTATCCTGTACACATTGACATATGGTAGAATGAGTTAGAAATAGCGCATAATGCTTTGTTTCTTCATTAAAAGAGCGGGTAAAAAATGTCTAACACTTGGACGCCCGCAGTCAACGCAGATATTTTCGTGTCCAAGTCTTAGACATCCGCAGTTGAGAGGATAAGGACTATATCGTCGGCAAATCGAAGGTGAGTGATGTACTCGCCATTGATGTTAATACCGTATCTTTTCCAGTCCAGTAGCTTGAAAACGTCTTCCAACGCAGCGGTGAAGAGTTTCGGGGATATAACGTCACCCTGTCCTACACCTCTCCGCAGTTGAATAGGTTTCGAGCTCTGGTTCTGTACTCGGATAGCCATCGTAGCCCTACTGTACAAACACTTCAGCACTTCGATATACCGACAGTCAACTTGGCACCGCTGAAGGGACTGTAGCACCGCCCAAATTTCGACGGAATCGAAGGCTTTCTCATAGTCCACATACACCAGGCAAAGTGGCAGATGGTATTCTTCGGCCTTCTGTACAATCTGCCGCGGGGTATGTATGTGGTCTATGGTACTGAAGCCTTTTCGGAAACCGGCTTGTTCGGGAGGCTGGAAGTCATCAAGTCTGCGTGCGAGACGATTTGTAATGACTCTCGAAAACAGCACGTAAACGCGGCTCAGAAGGGAAATCGGTCTGTAGTTCTTCAAGTGAGCATTGTCGCCTTTTTTAAAGAACAAAGAACACCGCATTTCTGCTCCACGCCTCCGGAGTAGTGCCACCACGGAGGACAGAATTGAAGAGCTTCTGAAGGACTTCAAGTACCGATGTTCTATCCGCCTTCAAAAGCTCCGCTGCAATTACATCTTCGCCTGGGGCCGTGCCGTTTATAAGGTGCTGGAGAGCCATTCTAATCTCGCTCAGACTGACGTCCGGGATATCATCAGAATAATGTCGGATAAGACTTGCTCTTGGATCGTTACTCACACTTACGAGTGGCTCCAACGATGATGTGTAGAGTTGCCCATAGAACCTCTCAATCTCACTCAAAATCTCAGGTGTCCCGGAAACGATGCTGCCATATTCAGTCTTCAGCCCTGACAGTTGGCTCTTTCTGGCAGACAGACCTCTGGTAAAGACTTTGGAGCCCTGGTTCCGCTCGATCACTTCCTTAATACGAGCAGTATTAAAGTTGCGTAAGTCTCGCCGCATGCATTTGGAGATCTGTCTGTTCAGTTGCCTGTATGCTGTCAAATCTGTTGACGATTGCAGCCTCATCTCCCGTCTAACAGCCATGAGATTAAGAGTGTGATCGGAGAGTTTTTGTGTTCTTCTACGGCGGGCCTTGCAGAACTTAGCTCCGACCACATGGACAGTTTCCACGAGCTTGTCATTCATATCGTCCACTGCATTGCAATCTTCTAGGCACTGAAAGCGGTTACTTAACTCGAGCTGAAAAGTTTCGGGATTCTGGATAAGAGCACGAGGGGGACGGAGCGTTGACTTCATTAGACGAGACCTCTCCAACTTAACGTTTAGGTTCAGTGTGCCTCTAAACATTCGGTGATCGCTGCCAGTTTTCACACTTGCGATCACTGAGACATCACTGAACAGTTGGCGTCTGGTCGTCATAATGAAGTCAATCTCATTTTTTGTCGAACCGTCGGGGCTCGACCAGGTCCACTTCCTGTGGGGCCACTTCTGGAAGAAAGAGTTCATCATAAAGAGTCCCTTTTTCTCCATGAAGTCGGCCAGCTGCTGGCCCCTACGGTTCCGTTGCCCTACTGCTAATTTCCCTAACTTCAGCTCACCGCTTTCTCTTGTGCCTAGTTTTGCGTTGAAGTCACCAATACTGTGTAGTGGGTTTTGGAGGAATGCATGGCTCTAGAAATATCCTCATACATTTCCTCCACCTCCTCATCGGGATGTGCCGAGGTTGGTGCGTAAACCCGTATGACCTTCAGCGAATACCGTTTGGTGATTCTGAGTATCAGGTACGCGACCCTCGTCGACACACTCCCAATCTTTACAGCGTTATTGACGAGAGACTTGTGGACGATAAATCCGATACCTCCTTGGAACAGATGGTCGCCCTCCCGGTGATAGAACAAGTTGCCGGACTCGAGGATTACCGTGTCCTCCCCATCTCTTCGGATCTCGGATAATCCAATAATATGCCAGCGCAACTTGTCGACCTCCTCTTCCAACTCCAGTATCCTCTCGTCAGTCCTCAGGGTGCGTGCGTTATATGTTGCCAGGTCGAGTCGTCGTAGGTGGCAACCGAACCTCAACCGGAGATTCTTAGCACCCCCTTTCCCACCCACCCACTTTCGAATATATGTATATCTATTTCTTTGGCGTGTTCTGTAGCCTAAACCGCTTAATGGATTTAAATATAATAATAGGTATCGTAGGAATCATCTTAGTTGTGATATGGGGTATGGTATTTTTCGCTTTTCAGTAAACTTTTTTACGCAATCTTTTTTTTATTATTTTAGCCAATGTGTGTTTATTTAATTGTGTATTTAATTTACTTTTTACAGTGTTTTCTGTTTTATAACGCAAATTTGAATTGGATAATATAATAATTTTTTAAATTTACTACAGTGTGTAGTACTGTTATTAATTATAATCTATACCACGTTTATCTGTGTAAATAAACATATTATTCAATTCTTTTTCATTTTCTTCTTAATAATTTTAATCATCCGACACAAACCTTGAACAATATATACAGATAATCTATAGAAATAGGTGACCTTATCGCTATCTTACTATAACTTCCAGCAATTTTTTTGGTTAAGGAAGTTATTTTTCTAAATAGACGTATATCCAAAATAACATAGATTACTATAATACACAATAGAATGGTTGTCAACCTTATTTTGTACGACGAGCCCACTCCCCCATTCTATTATGTATATATTATAATATTCTATGAAAAATAACATACTTAAGCAATATAAAGAACCAATAAAAGATATAAACCTGTTTAGAGCGCACATATTAAATTGAATAACCACAAAATAAATTATTATTTTTAAATGTTTTCAAATGAATCAATGCTTGCTAAATTAGAAAAATATGTAAAATTTTGGGCCTTACGAATACTGGAATTAATTTTTTCCCTCTAGAAGTATGCTTACCATAAAATTAAATAGGACCCATTAGGAATATTGAAACGCCTCCAGCTTTACAATATTTATGTGATATTATTGTAACAGCTTTCTATAATCTTAAAAAGGAAATATATTATTAAACTGCAGGCTTAGTCTTAAAATATATTCACTAAGTTGCGGTTCCGTTTATAAAAGCTTTCTTCCGAACCGTAAATTAGTGTCGAGAAACAAGAAAACAAGCGTTATTAGTGTCGTTAGGCACATTCAGATAATTTTTAAATTATAAATCCAGTTTCTTAATATTTTTATCACACAAATACATTTCATACAAATAAAACGTAGAAGCACTACTTGAAATAAATTAAGCGCGCAAAATGGCACAATATTTTAAGCAATAACGCAATGAACGCTGGTCGCGCCCATAACGTGTAAGTTTCTTCGATATTTTATGGACTGTGTTGTACAAACAACAATCGGAGCAGAGGAAAAGGGAATGCACGTACGTATAGGCCTGGTAATACAGCAGGTCTGCCACGTGGTTCGGCTTACGTACACTTTCAGACGTACGCCGAACCACGACCAGTTTCAGGATATCTCACTCTCCTCAATTCTTGACTTGTTGGTAAGGTGCGACACACATTTGCAAAAGTAAAATGACACAATTTCCGGTGATAATTTCATATTAAAGAGGAGGCCAAAGAAAATTACGTTCCTAGTGCGGTCGCGGTTACTATTCGATCTCAACTGATGACTGAGACGCCTTCAACGGCCATACGTACATGTAGGATGATGAAGGAGGTAGGGATTAAAAATATACCAAGTATGTTATCAGATTCATAATTCAATTGTTAACTGGTGTTACCAAATGCAAATAAAACGTAGAAGTATAATATTTTAAGTAAACTCACGCATCAAAACTCGATTACCGATTAGCTAATAGCTTATTATGTTTTTATTCGCCTCGGGACGTACTATCAAAGGTGACATTATTAACCGTTAACTTTTGGTTTCAATTGCCATTCATCATATATAAATACCCTTGCAACTATTCCTTAATTGTATAAGTATGAAAATCTCATCAAAAGAAAAACTTTCTAGTAGATTTCCATTAAAAGCGCCACTAAGCGGAGGCTAAATGACTTCAATTAAAATTTCAATCAGAAGCACCAGTCAATTTTGCCCCAGTTCCGTTTTCTCGACTACGAATAACCTTTTTATTTTAAGGGTAATAGACTACGTTTATACAGCATACCTAGCACGGATTAAATCGGACATAATGACTGAAACCCCCTGGTGTTCCACCTTTACCGCAAATAGAGAGGACAATTGTATGCTTTTGCATTAATTCGCAGCACTTAACTTATACCCCTATTCTTTCTCAGAAAAAGCGCGCATGCTACAGGGCTCGCTTTCCACCTTCACCTGTGCAACGGACTAACCAGAATCACAAAGAAATAAGTTAAATGAACTATAGAGCACAGATATAAGAACAAAGGAATGAACAGTTAGTTAAAAAAAAGATAAACAGCCGTCTGTTAATAAAGGCATTTAGCCATATTGTACTGTTAATTTATTCATAAAAAATTGAGTACAAAGGAGTATGAATAAATATTTTTTATACGGTTGTCGATAATTGGTGTTCGCTGATATTTTAATATCAATAAAGTAGCTTGCATTATATCACTATTAATATCGATAATGTGGGGTCGATATCATCCATATTACTATGATGATAACGATAATAATTCATTATCACTATCTTCACAGTAGTTTAGATAATATCACTCATTTTACATAAAAGTAGCAACTATGTATCTATTTAATTCATTAACTACTAGTATTTTACTTGCGTAAAACTACTTTGTTGTATCTTAATGTCATCACTGCTTTGTGAGAAAGTTTGGAAAGGGGATTAATTGTGGAGTTACCTCAGTGCCAGTGTCTGTCTCTCACAGGAAATTTGTCAGAGATTATTTTACCTAGGTACTAATAAAGAAATGAGTTTTTAGAATTAGAATTTCGAGTGTGAATTATACGCCTAGCAACATGTTAGGACATGTTTTCCGGAGTATCCATATAAAGGGTAAATTGACTTGGAATTAAGAGTTGCGTTATTGACTTCTTACACTTTTTTTTTTTTTTTTTTTTTATAGAAGAGGGGGCAAACGAGCATGCGGCTCACCTGATGTTAAGTGACTACCGCCGCCCATGATCAACCGCAACACCAGGAGAATTGCGGGTGCGTTGCCGGCCCTTTAGAAAGGAGTAAGCTCTTTTCTTGAAGGTCCCCAGGTCGTATCGGTCCGGAAAAATCGCCGGTGATAAACTATTCCACAGAGAGGTTGTACGTGGAAGAAAACTCCTTGTGAAACGTACAGTGGTGGACCGCCAAGCATCCAGATGGTGTGGATGGTATCGGGACGTTTGTCGTGTCGTGCGTTCACGAAATTTGGCGGCTGGGATTAATCCGAACAATTCCTCAGAGCACTCCCCGTGATAGATGCGATAAAATACGCAAAGCGATGCAACATCTCTTCGCAACGCCAGTGAATCGAGCCGATCGGAAAGCACTCGGTCGTCGACGATTCGAGCCGCTCTGCGCTGGATGCGGTCAAGTGGAAGGAGCTGGTACTGGGGAGTCCCAGCCCAGAGATGGGAACAGTATTCCATGTGCGGCCGAACCTGCGCCTTGTAAAGTTGCAGGCGGTGTGCCGGCATGAAATACTGTCCCGCTCTGCTGAGCACGCCAAGCTTTTTAGAGGCCAATTTGGCCTTCCCTTCCAAGTGACCACGAAACTGCACGTCACTCGATATGTCGACGCCGAGGATTCCGATACTGGCTGAGGCAACAAGGGGAGTGCCTTGAAACTGAGGGGATACGACAAAGGGGTTCTTTTTAGCGGTTAACGCGCAAACTTGTGTCTTCTGGGGGTTAAACTGGACTAGATTTAGTCGTCCCCAATCCGAGACTCTGTTCAGCAAAGACTCGACTTCAGACACAAGTTTGTCCCGGCACTCGGAGACGTTTTCCCGAGAAATATTGGCTCGGCCGGTGTAAAGAGCATCACCAGTGCTGTCATCTGCATAGCAATGAATGTTACGGGTATGCAACATATCATTGATATGCAGAAGAAACAGCGTTGGCGATAGCACGCAGCCCTGTGGAACACCAGCATTAATAGGCTTGCAATCGGAGCTTGCACCGTCTACAACGACCTTGATGCTCCGATCTGCAAGAAAGCTGGTGATCCAATCGCACAATTTCTCGGGAAGCCCATAGGAAGGGAGCTTCGAAAGAAGCGCTTTGTGCCAAACCCGATCGAAGGCCTTCGCAATGTCCAAACTAACGGCCAATGCCTCCCCCTTGAACTCTACTGCCTCCGCCCATCTGTGAGTGAGGTAGACCAGAAGATCACCAGCTGACCGACCACGGCGAAAACCGTATTGGCGGTCACTAATCAGCTGGTGATCCTCAAGGTACCTCATGAGCTGGCAGTTTACAATGGACTCCATTGTTTTGGAGAACAAGGAGGTGATGGCGATTGGCCGGTAGTTGGACGGGTCTGAGCGGTCGCCTTTTTTAGGGATCGGGTGGACGAAAGCCGTCTTCCACGATTTTGGGAATACGCCTAGGGAGTAGGAGTACCGGAAAAGACGCGTTAAAACCGGTGCCAACTCTGGAGCACACGTCCTCAGCACAATTGGGGGGATTCCGTCAGGCCCACTCGACTTGTGGATGTCCAGGGAGAGGAGTGCTTTGCGAACCGAGCGCTGTGTGAACTGCACTTCCGGCATGGAGCACTCACACCGCGGGATGGTCGGCGGCGTACTCCCCCCGTCATCGAGAGTCGAGTTAGACGCAAAGAAGGAGTCTAGAAGATCGGCTTTCTCCTTTGCAGTATGGGCCAGTGAGTCGTCCTCCCTGTGCAGAGATGGAAGAGATGGCTGACAGAAATTCCCCTGGACAGCCTTGGCGAGAGACCAGAATGCACGGGTTCCAGAAGGAAGGCGAACTAGTCTCTCGCCAATTCTGCCTATGTGCTCTGACTTTGCCTTGGCAATGACTCTTTTGAAGGACCTAGAGGCGGAATTATACTTCTTTTTTAGAGTGCTGGTGTTTACATCCCGGGACGCTGATGCATCAACCCAGGCTTGGTAGCACTCCTGCTTATAGCATGATGCTATTTTACAGGAGCGACCAAACCATGGCTGAGATTTGCCTCCAATGGGCACCACAGAGGAAGGAATAAAAAGTTCCATACCCTGAAGTACCACATCAGTAACAGAATCCGCAACAACGTTGGGATCATCCGGCGAGAAGCAAACCCGCCCCCAAGGGTAGGATGCAAAGAAAGACCGCATCCCATCCCAATCGGCTGACCTATAGTGCCAAACACGGCGGCAGCCTGCAGAATGCAACCGCGATTTCAGCGTGAGTGGCACAACACTCCGGATCAGACAATGGTCCGAGGAGCCTAAAGGGGCGTCGACGGAAATCTGATATCCGTCCGGGTGAGAGGTCAGCAGAAGGTCCAACAGGGAAGGTGCATGATCCTCCACATCTGGAATCCGCGTAGGCGAAGTAACCAGTTGTGTCAGACCATATGCCAAGGCAAAATCATGAACAGATCTCCCCGCATGATCGGTTAAACGTGAACCGAGCCATTCGGCGTGATGGGCGTTAAAGTCGCCGAGGATCACGATCTCTGCGGAGGGGATCTGCTGTAGCAACGAATCTGCAGCCATTTGGACGTGGTCGAAGAGTCGGTCTGTTTCGGCATTACCGCTGTGGGACCTATAGAGGCACCCGTAGACGCGCGGATGGTCGTCGCTGTCTACGCGTAGCCAAAGGATGGATAGGTCCGAACCTTCAAGTCTGCCGAGGCGTCGAGAACAGATGTCCTCTCTGACGTAAACGCAAACTCCAGCCCGAGGCACAAAGGAGTGTTCCAGTTTGTACCCCGGGTAGGAGAGATACGAAACATCAGCCGGAGAGGACACCTGCGTCTCGGTCAGAAAGAGCAAAGCCGGCCTCGCCGTCTCGAGATGGTAGTGGACGGCGTTTAGGTTAGAGTGAAGTCCCCTGATATTGCAGAAATTCACGGACAGCGTGCCAGGGGTCGCCTTGGTCTTGTTGCTCCGTTTGCCCCGAGCAGTTGTAGTCTTGAGCGGAATTTCGCCCCCCCCAGAATACGCGGGGCAGCCTGAGCACCCACGCTCAGAAGTGGAGAAACATGGTCGTGGATGCTCAGCGAGGGATTCTCCAGGGGTGCTGGTACCCTCCTGGGGTAGTCTATCTTTATTTAATTCCGCTACCATGTTGATGGGGGGGGGGGGGGATTTGGGCCTCTTACTACTTACCATTTATTTAAAATTAAAATTTATTTAGTTTTGACAGTATAATGTTTAAACGCAGAATGAAAGTTTAATGTTTCCTGTTAGATCTACGGACCACAGAATTCATTTACCATTAGGTGGTTTTCACTCTTATTCTTAATACAAAATATAAAATGAAATACTTATTTTATATGTTACAATAAAATACTTTATAAACACGTAACCGATGGCGCTTATTTCCCTTCCCTTATTATTGTTGAATCCTTTTATTTACTCGATGGCACTACTGGGTCTGTGGATGTGTGCGATACGTTACTGTAGCCCCTATATATGGTAAGGGTTTAACACCATGGAGTTATAGTCGGTGCGAACTGCGAATCCGATTTAGTCCGTCTTTTTCTCGGTGTGGCGGCTAAATGCATAGAATTATACCAATATTATGACAGTCATGGGAGTGACAACCATTAACGGCTTAGTGTTGATGCCACTTAATTTCTTTTAGAATCACAGTTTCGATTTTATTTAAACAATCTGCAAGCATGCTTTTGAAATAAATTTTATATTCGATTTAGCTTTCGATTCTGTAGGCCTACTTATGGTACTTCGTACTTCCAAAACTGGAACTGGCACACATTCGAATGGTGTTTCATTGAGCCACTGCCAGCATTACTGTAAATCAACTCCCTAAACATTTAAATACCCCGTAAAATTTTTGATTAAGCATTACAATTTAGATAATTTCGAATAGTTTGTAAATAATAAAAATACCCTCTGATTAACCTTGGACCCCTCAAGAGCCGCGGATATTCGTACGGACGGGGTTAGTCGCACCTTACCCTACTGTCGGTATCATTACTTGATTGCAACAGGAATGGGTCGAGTTCAATTGCTGTATTTATTATCGTGCGTCTATCGATGGTCTTTCTAATCGTATCGTAGAAAAGCAGACACACTATTGACTGGAAACGAGCATTCCATCTTACTCATCAAGGGTAACAACGCATCAAAATTTTAATTCGTCTACATTTTAACGATGAAACATTTAGATGTCGATAGGCCACAGCATTCAATTGACATAAAGAAAACTGTGTGGTTGTTCGATACCCTTCTTCTATAGCTAAATGTGCTTTTATATTATTGACAAACTCAACAGATATCGTAAAGTAACCTACTATTGCTTATATTCGGACTTTACTTATTTTATTCGAAAACAAGCCATACAAATATAAGTATAAGCCATCAACCAATCGAATACACATAAACTAAACGTATTTGCTGCTGTACTTTGTCTTTTCGCCGTAACTTATAAATATAAAACAATATATATGCACTTATAGAGTATCGAGTTGTAGTATTATCGAGAATATTAGTACCCCTTAATTCTACGAACTTGTTTACTTCCACTTGTAAATTAGCTCGAACTTTCTTAATTTATGGATTCATTTGTTTCTTAATAATGTTAACAAGAATTTTGTAAATTCAAAAAATTACTTACGTGAACCATCCACAATAAGTAGATGTGCACGTCCTAAAGCAGAAAGACCACTAGCTAGAAGCGGCGGTTCATGTCTAGATTTCGAATATATTTTCAATAAATAAAGTCCACAAATAACCAAAATACAAATTATAAATATCATGTTAGCAGAAGATCTAAAACCAAAGGACAAATTAAAACAAATTAAAGGACACTGTACAAATAAAACAAAATAAATGTAGACTTAAATATATATATATATATATATATATATATATATATATATATATATATATATATATATATGTTGCCTAGTTTGTGTTATTCCAATTGCAAAGCAGTACTGACCCACCGCTATGTATTATTTCATAAACTACGAGTAATTTTACTTTTTTAGTAGACTTCAAAAAGGAGAGGGTGGTTCATAAATTAACTGTATGCTTTTTTCTTTCTACAGTTTACGATGGGAGTTCCAGGAAGTGTTAGTCTCACATAGTAAATAAAGTTAAATAAAACTAAATTTACGGATTCTATCGCGTTCAATTAATTACCTTTACTTATTTTTAATTCCCGACGTTTTGGGTGCTTTACAGCACCCATGGTCACGGGGTGGACTGAGATGTTTGACGTCCCAATGTCATTGTGAGCCCGGCTAACTTCAGTTTTTGAATATTAATTTTTGGTCCGATTTACGCACTTTGAATAAAACTAAATTTACGGATTCTATCGCGTTTAATATATTACTTTACAGTGGTAGAGCCATGCGGCAGCTTTGCTGTTGCACGTATGGGCCGGCTCAAACCGGGGTGGTACCACGACCTCACAGAACACCGGCGTGAAGTGGAAGCTCTGCTTCCGCGTTTCGTCTGGTGAGTGCAGGTGGCCGGAGGCCCAAATCCCCCCCCCCCCCCATCAACATGGTAGCGGAATTAAATAAAGATAGACTACCCCAGGAGGGTACCAGCACCCCTGGAGAATCCCTCGCTGAGCATCCACGACCATGTTTCTCCACTTCTGAGCGTGGGTGCTCAGGCTGCCCCGCGTATTCTGGGGGGGGGGGCAAAATTCCGCTCAAGACTACAACTGCTCGGGGCAAACGGAGCAACAAGACCAAGGCGACCCCTGCCACGCTGTCCGTGAATTTCTGCAATATCAGGGGACTTCACTCTAACCTAAACGCCGTCCACTACCATCTCGAGACGGCGAGGCCGGCTCTGCTCTTTCTGACCGAGACGCAGGTGTCCTCTCCGGCTGATGTCTCGTATCTCTCCTACCCGGGGTACAAACTGGAACACTCCTTTGTGCCTCGGGCTGGAGTTTGCGTTTACGTCAGAGAGGACGTCTGTTCTCGACGCCTCGGCAGACTTGAAGGTTCGGACCTGTCCATCCTTTGGCTACGCGTAGACAGCGACGACCATCCGCGCGTCTACGGGTGCCTCTATAGGTCCCATAGCGGTAATGCCGAAACAGACCGACTCTTCGACCACGTCCAAATGGCTGCAGATTCGTTTCTACAGCAGATCCCCTCCGCAGAGATCGTGATCCTCGGCGACTTTAACGCCCATCACGCCGAATGGCTTGGTTCACGTTTAACCGATCATGCGGGGAGATCTGTTCATGATTTTGCCTTGGCATATGGTCTGACACAACTGGTTACTTCGCCTACGCGGATTCCAGATGTGGAGGATCATGCACCTTCCCTGTTGGACCTTCTGCTGACCTCTCACCCGGACGGATATCAGATTTCCGTCGACGCCCCTTTAGGCTCCTCGGACCATTGTCTGGTCCGGAGTGTTGTGCCACTCACGCTGAAATCGCGGTTGCATTCTGCAGGCTGCCGTCGTGTTTGGCACTATAGGTCAGCCGATTGGGATGGGATGCGGTCTTTCTTTGCATCCTACCCATGGGGGCGGGTTTGCTTCTCGCCGGATGATCCCAACGTTGTTGCGGATTCTGTTACTGATGTGGTACTTCAGGGTATGGAACTTTTTATTCCTTCCTCTGTGGTGCCCATTGGAGGCAAATCTCAGCCATGGTTTGGTCGCTCTTGTAAAATAGCATCATGCTATAAGCAGGAGTGCTATCAAGCCTGGGTTGATGCATCAGCGTCCCGGGATGTAAACACCAGCGCTTTAAAAAAGAAGTATAATTCCGCCTCTAGGTCCTTCAAAAGAGTCATTGCCAAGGCAAAGTCAGAGCACATAGGCAGAATTGGCGAGAAACTAGTTCGCCTTCCTTCTGGAACTCGTGCATTCTGGTCTCTCGCCTAGGCTGTCCAGGGGAATTTCTGTCAGCCATCTCTTCCATCTCTGCACAGGGAGGACGACTCACTGGCCCATACTGCAAAGGAGAAAGCCGATCTTCTAGGCTCCTTCTTTGCGTCTAACTCGACTCTCGATGACGGGGGGAGTACGCCGCCGACCATCCCGCGGTGTGAGTGCTCCATGCCGGAAGTGCAGTTCACACAGCGCTCGGTTCGCAAAGCACTCCTCTCCCTGGACATCCACAAGTCGAGTGGGCCTGACGGAATCCCCCCAATTGTGCTGAGGACGTGTGCTCCAGAGTTGGCACCGGTTTTAACGCGTCTTTTCCGGTACTCCTACTCCCTAGGCGTAGTCCCAAAATCATGGAAGACGGCTTTCGTCCACCCGATCCCTAAAAAAGGCGACCGCTCAGACCCGTCCAAATACCGGCCAATCGCCATCACCTCCTTGTTCTCCAAAACAATGGAGTCCATTGTAAACTGCCAGCTCATGAGGTACCTTGAGGATCACCAGCTGATTAGTGACCGCCAATACGGTTTTCGCCGTGGTCGGTCAGCTGGTGATCTTCTGGTCTATCTCACTCACAGACGGGCGGAGGCAGTTGAGTTCAAGGGGGAGGCATTGGCCGTTAGTTTGGACATTGCGAAGGCCTTCGATCGGGTTTGGCACAAAGCGCTTCTTTCGAAGCTCATTCCTATGGGCTTCCCGAGAAATTGTGCGATTGGATCACCAGCTTTCTTGCAGATCGGAGCATCAAGGTCGTTGTAGACGGTGCAAGCTCCGATTGCAAGCCTATTAATGCTGGTGTTCCACAGGGCTGCGTGCTATCGCCAACGCTGTTTCTTCTGCATATCAATGATATGTTGCATACCCGTAACATTCATTGCTATGCAGATGACAGCACTGGTGATGCTCTTTACACCGGCCGAGCCAATATTTCTCGGGAAAACGTCTCCGAGTGCCGGGACAAACTTGTGTCTGAAGTCGAGTCTTTGCTGAACAGAGTCTCGGATTGGGGACGACTAAATCTAGTCCAGTTTAACCCCCAGAAGACACAAGTTTGCGCGTTAACCGCTAAAAAGAACCCCTTTGTCGTATCCCCTCAGTTTCAAGGCACTCCCCTTGTTGCCTCAGCCAGTATCGGAATCCTCGGCGTCGACATATCGAGTGACGTGCAGTTTCGTGGTCACTTGGAAGGGAAGGCCAAATTGGCCTCTAAAAAGCTTGGCGTGCTCAGCAGAGCGGGACAGTATTTCATGCCGGCACACCGCCTGCAACTTTACAAGGCGCAGGTTCGGCCGCACATGGAATACTGTTCCCATCTCTGGGCTGGGGCTCCCCAGTACCAGCTCCTTCCACTTGACCGCATCCAGCGCAGAGCGGCTCGAATCGTCGACGACCGAGTGCTTTCCGATCGGCTCGATTCACTGGCGTTGCGAAGAGATGTTGCATCTCTTTGCGTATTTTATCGCATCTATCACGGAGAGTGCTCTGAGGAATTGTTTGGATTAATCCCAGCCGCCAAATTTCGTGAACGCACGACACGGCAAACGTCCCGATACCGTCCACACCATCTGGATGCTTGGCGGTCCACCACTGTACGTTTCACAAGGAGTTTTCTTCCACGTACAACCTCTCTGTGGAATAGTTTATCACCGGCGATTTTTCCGGACCGATACGACCTGGGGACCTTCAAGAAAAGAGCTTACTCCTTTCTAAAGGGCCGGCAACGCACCCGCAATTCTCCTGGTGTTGCGGTTGATCATGGGCGGCGGTAGTCACTTAACATCAGGTGAGCCGCATGCTCGTTTGCCCCCTCTTCTATATTTAAAAAAATATTACTTTTACTTTTCTTTAATTCCCGACGTTTCGGGTTTTTTACAGCACCCATGGTCACTGGGAGGACTGAGATGTTTGACGTTTTTACGACGAATTATTTTAAATAATTTTAAACTTATTTCGAATATTTTTTTCTTCTTTATTGATCACAGAACCAACAGCACGTTATAAATATTAACAGAACTTCTCAGATAATCCATAATGCCAATAACAGGTTTTTACTTTATATAAATGTACATACTATCGCTTGTTATAGTTTAATAATATTACAATCAATAAAATTACAAATTAATAATATTAATTATAAAGTACTTGGATATATTAAAGTTGTTTCAAAAATAAGTTTCACAAAAAGAAAGATACAATAAGCAGAAACAAAAAAATAAAATAAAAAGATTATTACATAAAAACTGTAGAACTATACAATAATAAATAACATAAATGAAATTTACATCACTCAATGTACACATTTGCGTGCGTATGTGTGTGTGTGTGTGTGTGTGTGTGTGTGTGTGTGTGTGTGTGTGTGTGTGTGTGTGTGTGCATGTGTTCGTGTGTGCGTGTGCGCGTGTGCGCGTGTGCGTGTGTGCGTGTGTGCGTGTGGCAAAGTTATATGGCGGCACTTATCGGCGTTACATACATACGTTTTGTCGCAGTTATCCAGAATTTAAACCTTCATATGCTTATTAAACATTCAGGTTATGAAGAAATAAAAATTAAGTTTACATATAATGAAATTATAACAAAATATCGATTCAAATTTATTTAGAGAAGTGTTCATAAAGAACTACCAAAATCGGAAAATACTTATCCCTTGACTCTTGAGACAGTGATAGTATCATAAAGGATGGATGCATTTTTATATGTAGACTAGAATGAAGAATCTTCAGGAAACACAGAATTTTCTATATAAAGAAGATGTGAGAGGTTATGAAAGAGAAAATACCAAAAACTATACAAAAAAGGAAAAACGTATAGGTATAATAAAAGAAATTCTTATGTTAAAACAAGAGACACCACAAAAAAGCAAACGTGACTGAAAAAAGATAAGGACAAAGAAATGGACAAGAGAATTGTAAAATCCGGCTGAGTATAAGTGTAAATATATATCATATAAGAAAACGCAGTGCAAAAATTTTGGAAGAAAATAGATTGGCAATTGATAATACATATTTATTTTAAAAATTATGTGCAAAATAAGATCCTTAGACAGTAGGAAATTAGAAAGTTCTGTCTATAAATGAACGTAAAAATATTCCAGATATGATATTTGATAAACTTTTTTCCTGACTTTGCTGATACACATTATGATTTTTGATAAGCTAAAGCATTTTTTGATATTTTAAATTTGATAATTTAATTTATATCGTCACTGAAAAGGCAATTACTTAACCGCCAAATTGGGCATATTGAGTTATATACATATTCGGAATGAGTGATTTTTTCTGCATCGATCTACAACGTATGGCTACAATGGCGACTTTAATTTAATACACGGGTAGGGCTAGTGACCATTAATCATATTCATTTTGAAAAGTTAAAATTACTCGTAAATTGAAAAATTATTTTTTTCAAACATTCGTTCATGAAAATACTTACCTAGTTGGTTTACGTTAACTCGGAGCGGCAACGCAGCGTTTAGCGGGCTGGCAACCGCGCAGTGTCTTGTTTATCAAAGAAACTTATCGGCGTGGCGACGCGCGTCCTAAGTGGTACCTACAGCGGAGATGCTTAGTCAAACACGTATCATATCACACTCTCGTGTTACTATTTGTTAACTGTCATCACTAATCACTGCGTAATTGTTCCACCAAATCCACGTTCTCCGCGTATACATCGTTTTTGATGCACCCCCAGAAAAAAAATCGAGTGGCGTGAGGTCTGGCGATCTTGCTGGCCACCTACGAGGTCAAAATCTACCAATCCATTGTGCACCAAACGTGTCATTTAGCCACTGCCTGGCTGTTGTTACAGAGTGTGCAGGCGCGCCATCTAATTGGTACCACATTCGTTGTTATCGATGGACGTTTAGGTTGTTTGTGTATTCTGACACCGTATTTCAAAGCCCCATCAATGAATACGGGTCCGATGATGTTGTTACCATGAATAGCTGCCCAAACATTTACCGAAAATCTGTACTGATGGGCTGACTCCCGCCAAACGCGCGGATTTTGGTTTTTGGTGCCCAGTGGTGCAGATTGTGCTGGTTCCACATGCCGTTTCTGGTGAACGCGCTTTCATCAGTCCAACAAATTTGAGAAAGGAAGTCACTATCCTCTTCAATTTTTCTCAGTAACCACTGACAATAATTAACTCTTATTATTTTATCACGCGATAGCAGAGTATGTACTTTTCTAAACTTGAATGGGTGCCACTTTTGGCGCTTTAATATCCTATGGACGGTTCCGTGATGGACTTGAAAATGCCTAGCACTCTAGCGAAGGCTAGTTTTGGGTTGGTCTTCGAAGTGTTGTATCACATTTTCAGTTAAATGGATTGGGTATTGTCGTGTAGGCGGTCGATCAGGGCGTTGATACCTAGGATCCACTGGTCGGTTTTCGCGGATGCGCTGAAGAGCTCCTACAATAGTGCGAGAATGAGTAGGGCATTGTCTTGTATCGCCATATCTCTCGCGATATGTTCTAATCGCAAGGGCGGCATTTTGATGACATTCTCCGTAAATTAGGATCATGTCCGCATATTCAGCTGCTGTGTAGTTCGGATGTGTATTTGCCATCACGATCACAGGTTTACACAAGCACTAATAACACAAATAAAAGCGTCCGTATCGCAAGAGATGTAAACGTACCAACTAGATTAGAAAAAAACCAAAACAAAGCGTTTTTATCGCAGTACCATAACCCAATTACACAAAAATTAATAAATAAAACAATAGGTAAGCGTCTTTTCGCGGAATTATTCACCAAAATATTAGTCGACCTAAATATGCGCACTGCTATGAACAAGTGTGTCAAGGACACGGGTTCAGCTAGTACTATAAAAATATTTCGATATAAGTGCGGCGGGGTGCGGGAGAGGTGCAGGTGTCTCCTGCGCCGGCCGCTCGCCGACAAATCTTCTTTCCTTCAATAGTATTGCTTATTCGTTTTAATTTCGATGATGCAATTGTTATGATCCGTAATCCCGGCAAATGACCGCTGCGCGACAGTTCTTTAAGTACAGGTTGCTCTAACGTGCTATTTTCTAAAATTTTAAATATATCCGTAAATAATGACGTTTAATGGCAATATAATTTCGTCATGAAATGAAAGTGTGAAAACGTATATGTGTGTTAAATTAAAGTCGCCATTGTAGCCCCACGTTGTATATAGATAACATTGCAATCGAAGCAATTGAGTGGCGCTTCAGTAACCCGTATAAAAGCGGGATAATTTTTTTCTAGATTACGTAAACGACACTCTTTTTGGTATTTTTTACACGAGTGTTATTTAGGTCATGTTTACTTACTGTAAAAATATACAAATTTCCAACAAAGTAAATTTAACTTTCTGTTGTTAGGAAAATAATGTTGTAGTAGTAGTTATGCTCTTCTTTGAATTTAATAATAACTTGGTTTAAGAAATTTTGATTTACGTAAATTCGAATGAGGCATGGCGGATAAAAAAGATGTCGTATTATTTTCATCCAGTGAATGGCGTTTCAGTAATTTGGACTGACTGTTATAGAGCAGTTTTCAGGTTATCGGTAACATTGCTTTGCTGTTAAATTTCTGCAGAAGTCACAAAAGTATTTCATCCTCTCTGTGCAAGTATATACTACCACTAATAAGTAAAATTATTAATCACAAAATTATTATTATTGCTGAATAAGAATCGACTTGATAGTACAAAATTGTTAAAAAACGCGCCCATGCAGGCGGTTAAGTCAGTCGGTTTGACAGAGTTTTAGTGAAAGGACGTATATTTTTGATGCCGCATCTGGGTACCAAATTGATCAAAAACAGTGTGACAGTTTATTTTAGTAACGAAGGTAAAGGCCAACGACAAGTGTGGCAACAATTTTTGCTTTGGACACTAGATATTAAGTAAAAACCATAATACAACATTTGAAAGTAAACATATAAGACGCAAACATGTGCCCAGTAACAAAACCCTAGACACAGTCATCGTAAATTTACGAAAATACCAGCATTTTACCCTCACACTACTGCAGGAAAAACAGTAAAAGAACATATTTGTCCCAGGAATTCAAAAATATCACAAACTTATATCAAACTAACAAAGACAATCAAGAGAAAAATGGCTTACAATACGTGGGAGAAAAGGTGTTTAAAAAAGTTTTCACAACTGAGTTTAAAATAGGTTTTCATTTCCCTTGAACAAACGAGTGTTCTAAATGTACACAATTTGAGAATGCCAAAAACATTAATGAAGTAGGAAAATGGAAACATTTGAAGAATAAAGTAGAAACAACTAAAAGATTCAAAGCACATGAAGATATCCATAACAAGGATGATACTATTTTATGTACAACTTTTGACCCACAAAAAGTCTTGAATACGCCTCACGGCGAAAATATGATGCTTTATTACAGCTGCAAATTAGCAGTGTACAATTTAACGTTTTATGAATCAGGCACCAGAAATGTGTAATAAGAGAAGAGTGTGGTTAGCAAGATGATGTTGTGACCAGGATTAAGAAAGGAATGCTTCGGTGGTTTAGTCATATGGAAAGAATGAATAAGGAGTGACAAAGAAAATTTATGTTGCAGAAGTGAATGGCAGAATCAGAAAGGGACGTCCTAGGCGAAAATTTATCGACCAAATTGGCGATTTATTGAAAGCGAGCCAAATTAGGAGTACCCTTAACCGACGAGCATGTATGCGTAGGTATATGGATGTGAAGGAGGCGAGAGAGGTATGTCAGGATCGTGCGAAATGGAAGTCTGTAGTTTCTGCCTACCCTCTGGGTGACAGGCGTGAGTGTTTATAGTTAGATATATAGATATAGCGCCAGAAATAAGTTTTGTTACACATCGTCTGAAATTGACGGGAAAAGAGGAACCAATGAAGTATCTTCAGTTTTAGTTTTAGTTTGCCTAAATGTAACTCTCCAAAATTGTAACAATATTTTATTGATACATATAAATTACTTGGTTCCAGGGTATACATATACGCGCATAGATTCGATTCATTTCGTCATTGAAAAATGCTTAAGTGGCGTTATAATTTGGGCACCTTCACAGTGGAGTAGAGTTTTCACTTTGGCTAGGAAGTCACCGATGCCCGATGCACTTTTATGAATAAGACATAAGACATATTGATAACCGCAGAAAAAAAATTCGAGGGAAATTTGGCCGGTAAAATAAGCAAACTAAGAACAGTAGCATTAAAAAAATTGACCACAAATAAAAGAAACTGATAAAATTGAACACAAAAAAAAGATTGAAACCATGTTACAAATTGTTTCTGCCAATATCTAAAAAAAAATTATGGCGTTGAATATGAAATATCGGAGTAATTAAAAAAATTTTTATCAAAAATTTTCGTTAACGATATCTCACCAACGAATCAACCGATTTTGACCGGATCAGCGGCGATCGCCGTGGTTTTTTAAGGTTAAAAGTTGATTAGTTTTTTGGAATTGATCGGCAAAACCGTTTAAAAGTTATTAAAAAAACGGGATTTTAAATTTTTTTTATTTTTGAGATTTCTTAAAATCTACTCTTCCGAATTAGTTAAAAGTCATAGGAAATCTAATTTTGATAAAACACTTTGGAAATCTGCTTAGTTCATTTCAATCCGTCAAGTCGTTCAAAAGCTATAAGAGGTTTACATACATCCACACACACAGACACACACATACACACACACACTCACACACACACACACACACACACACACACACACACACACACACACACACACACACACACACACATGCACGTGCACGTGTACGCATGCGCACGCACGTTTGTCACCCATCCTATAAAGAAATGAGATTTATTATTGTGATTTTAGGTACATCTACTATAAATGTTCCTTAATCATTTAAATAAATGGTTATTTTGATAATGTCTCTACTTTATTTGAAAACTTACGGCTAAGTCCAATAATTACATGGTAAACAATTTGGTACGAGCTGGAGGCGTGTGGTTGGTACATGGTTTTTCATGTTACCTTAAAGGTCCTGAAAAAAGAAAGAAAAGCCTAAGAAGAAAGTCGTTTAGTCAATATTGATAGCTGTTGATACGTAATTTTCAAGTATCTAATTATTTTATTTAGGGACACTTCAGTTATTTAATGTGTCATTAGTCTTTTACGTCGTTGATCCCTTATATAATTACGGAAAACTTACTTTAAATAAATTGTGGTTAACTTAGTAAATTATCTAATTACCCCTTAAATCCTTGTACTAGACACGAAAATGGAAAATATGTCCTTGAAGTAATTTTACTTCATCGGCGTAGCAGTACGTTATATTAAAAGAAATTTTATCGTACTCCCATTTCTTATGTTATGTGTTATCAGTACGTTTAAACGGCAAAGGAAGTTTACTTGGCGGCGTTTAAGTAAATTTAAACATACATAACATAAACACTCACGCCTGTCACCCAGAGGGGTAGGCAGAGACTACAGACTTCCATTTGGCACGATCCTGACACACCTCTCTCGCCTCCTTCACATCCATACACCTACGCATACATGCTCGTCGGTTAAGGGTACTCCTAATTTGGCCCGTCTCCAATAAATCGCCAATTTGGTCGATAAATTTTCGCCTAGGACGCCCCTTTCCGACTCTGCCATTCACTTCTGCAACATTAATTTTCTTTGTCACTCTTTCCTCATTCATTCTTTCCACATGACCAAACCACCGAAGCATTCCTTTCTTAATCCTGGTCACAACATCATCTTGCAAACCACACTCTTCTCTTATTACACAATTTCTTACCCTGTCATTCAGATTAATTTCTACTGCGTTTATTCTACTCTCGTGCTTCTTCTGCCACACCCAACTTTCACTACCATACGTTAAAGTAGGGACCAACACAGCATTGTGAATTGCTATACGTGCCTTTTTCGACACATTTTGACTCTTCACAATAGAGTGCAAGGCCTCATTTACTCTATTTCCCGCATTCACTCGTCGTTCTATATCCTTGTCATATCTCCCATCCCTGCTAAATACGCAGCCCAAATATACAAACTCATCTACTTGCTCGATCAACTTCCCTTCTATTCTTATTTCACAAATCGTTTTACTTTCTTCTCTTTCAAAAACCATAACCTTCGTCTTACTTGCGTTCACTTTCATACCCCTTTCTTTTAATGATCCGTTCATTAATGTTACCATCATTTGCAACTCGGCCGCCGACGACGCAAGAATGACTTGATCATCGGCGTACAAAGGCATTTGACGGTTAACTCACCCATTCTTAATCCGCATTTTTCAACTTTCAAATTTTGCAAACAACTGTCCATAAATCTGAATGACAGGGTAAGTAAATTTAACTTACTCTGAAATGAGGCCATGTTACTTATCCACCACTTATTTCCCAAAACAGCCTTCAGAGTGTCATACAGGATATGAATAAAAATAAAAAATGGATAAGGTTTGCATATCAAGTTATTTGATTGAAATCAGATGATAACATGATTAAAACTACTTTTACGGATTTTATCGCGTTTATTTTTACTTTTTATTTTTAATTCCCGACGTTTCGGGCGCTTTCCAGCACCCATGGTCACGGGGGACTGAGATGACTGACGTCCCGATGTCATTGTTAAACCCGGAGTACCTTCAGCTTTTTTAATTATTGTTTATGGTCCGATCTATGCAAAATGAACTAACTCCGTCTTGAGGTCTTGCAGTGGTATGCTTGGGTTTAGTTTTAATTTTATTGATTATAGGATCCCAAGCAGGTGGTAGTACCCAGCCTCCTTCTCTATTGAAATTAGGATGTTTTTTAATTTCAATAGCCTCACGTATAATCCTTGGTAGGAATCGGTGTTGTTTCGCGAGGATTTGTGGTCTATCAAATCTGATGTAATGGTTGGGGCCGTCTAGGATATGATCACAAACTGCAGACTTCCCGGAACGTTGATGCTTCACATCAGCTATATGTTCTTTTACGCGGGTCCTAATTGATCTTTTGTTTGGACAACCAAGGATCTCAAGTCAAATCAAGGAAGGATGGATCTGCGGGTGTGCTGCGCCTGATTCGACGCTCTCTTGTGGTTCTGGTCGATGGAGGTATGCAATTAACATCTTAGTGTCGGTGGTAAGCGGGTTTGTTGTAGCAATACGGCTTTCCCGTGGACATCGCACACCCATACCGTTTGTGGGCGGCGTAGTAGCGCATAGCGAAGCGTCGTCTATATTTCGGATTGGGATGATGAGTGTGTTTGGTAGCACTTTTAAGTGTAACGGGCATACTCAACTTCATGTCTTAGTGCATTAGCGCTATGATACGTGGAGTTTTGTTCATTGACGTCTTAGTAGCGTGCTACTATGATACGTTAGTGATATTTTTTATATAACAACAATACTAACTTTGTTGCCAAAGTCGATAGGAGTCATGTGGGTGTGTTGTGAGGGTGCGCCGCCCGTATGATAGTTGCATTGATGCTTACTGCTACATGCGGTATTGCGTCTTGTGATGGATCTGCGGGTGTGCTGCGCCTGATTCGACGCTCTCTTGTGGTTCTGGTCGATGGAGGTATACAATTAACATCTTAGTGTCGGTGGTAAGCGGGTTTGTTGTAGCAATACGGCTTTCCCGTGGACATCGCACACCCATACCGTTTGTGGGCGGCGTCGTAGCGCATAGCGATGCGTCGTCTATCTTTCGGATGGGGATGTTGAGTGTGTTTGGTAGCACTTTTAAGTGTAACAGGCATACTCAGCTTCATGTCTTAGTGCATTAGCGCTATGATACGTGGAGTTTTGTTCATTGGCGTCTTAGTAGCGTGCTACTATGATACGTTGGTGATATTTTTAATATAACAACAATACCAACTTTGTTACCAAAGTCGATAGGGATCATGTTGGGTGTGTTGTGAGGGGGCGCCATCCGTATGATAGTTGCATTGATGCTTACTGCTACTGGCGGTATTGCGTCTTGTGATGGATCTACGGGTGTGCTGCGCCTGATTCGACGCTCTCTGTGGTTCTGGTCGATGGAGGTATACGGGTGGTGATGTCTGCTGGGATGTATGGGGGACCTTGGAATGGTGTAAGCCCGACGATAGTCGTATTGATGCTTGTTGCGTTCTGCAGCATTACTTCTCTGCGATGGTTGTTTGGTGGGACGCTATTCTCAATGGCGCTCTCTGCGTCTTGGTTTGACTCACACCTAAGTAGCTTTGCCCAAGTCGGGTCCCTTCATTGCGGGGCTGCAGACTGTCTGCCCACCACGATGTTTTATATAACAACATAATATTATCTCTCTGTAACTTTCCCACCTTTGAATGATTGAAGGCAACTTGTTGGTGGGTGAGACAAACATGATCGAAAATGCATTTACTCAACGTCAGTGACACAAACCCTTTCTGATGGCGAATTATTACTCTTATCTTATAACTGCCTTTTGGCTATATCTGCCGTTGTATTGGTTGGTGGAGCAAATGTGTCGACCTCATGCGGGTGGTAGCTGGCGGGAGGATCTGAGGAGACTCTCAAGGCTGCGGCCGAAAGCTGCACAACGTGGGACCCCATTCCCTTGAGGTGAGCAGTAGTCTCATGACACGCTCTGCGGCTAGTAGCCGTGCTGATCATGCAATTGGTGGTGATGCCATACACTTACATCACGTCTGCAGGAGCGGCGGTCTGGCAGGTGGTGGCGCTCACGGAGGGTTTACAGCCAGTGTGCCTATTTGCCTAAACCGTGTGACGTACATTCACTGTGGCTGGATTCGTTCGTATTCTGTATGGCGTTTACACGCATTGACATGCGCGACTTCGGTCGATGTTTGTGCTTACGCACTAACAAGGGGCCAAGCCTCTTTTACTGGTTCGCCAGTTATTTTGCTGTGGACTACGGTCCAGTTCCCGAATTAGCGTTCCCTGCGGGGGGAGTGCATCAAAATGGTTGGCGCTCACCGTGCACGGCGTTTGTGGGGCCGTGTACCTCCCCTACATTTTTTTAAATAAATGTAGGAGAGCGAAGCCCTTGTATCGGGTATTTTTGTATAAATATATTGTGAGCCTTTTCCAAGCGGGAAGGGATAAATAATAATAAATTAATAATGTAAACCTGATACAAGTGGAATAGGGACGTTTTATGTTCTTAACCTTTTTCGAGCCCTGTCTTCGTGAACGGGGTTCACTTAGCTTATTAGGCACTACCAACAGCTTTCAATTGCTCTAGTGAATATTCATTCTTCCAAAAGACACCTAAAAGAACTAAGTTACAAACAAACACAACGTAAATAAGGGTCCTAACTAAGACGATCACGCCAAAAGATTACAAACGGCCTATTATTAAACCTTTAGAGAGATCATTTTAGAAAGATCTAAACATAGTTTATTAATCCTGGTCACATATATATATAATGTTATTGAAAAGGGGATATTTTTAATATTATAAAATTTTTATTTTGCAATACATTAGAGGGGGGGGGGGGATCGTTACAATTTGGTGCCGTGACCAGGATATATTTTAAAGAAGGTCGTCTATATAAGAATTATGAAGTAGGCTTTATGCCTACAATTTGTTGTCCGTGAAATGGAGAGGTGTCTTGGAGGATTGTGTTTGCTGGGGGTGGTTGAGAGTCTGGGGGTGGGGCTTTAACCTTACTATTAATTACTTGTTATAAAGATGTGTGCATAGTTAATACTAAATAAACTTTAAAGTGAAATAAGTGAGAAGACGCAGTAACATTTGTGTAAGTGAAGGACATAATGGTGCTAAAAGTGATAAAAGTGTATAAATATAAAAATGGCTAAAACAAAGAAAAGTTCTAACTGAGTGAAGGCTAAGCCAGAAAATGAATTTAAGATGCTTCAAAAATTAATTAAAAATGCAGTGAAAACCTTTGAGGTTAACATAATTTCTCAAAGAAAAGTTTATTAACCAAATGAAAGATCACCAAATTAAAGTAAACCAAGAAGAGGTGTGCGGGGCGAGCACTTCATATGTTACTGATCCTAAAAGGAATAATTTATATAACAACATAATGTAACAATAGAAAAGCTGAAGATGGGAAATGAAATACTCATCCAGTAACATTTTATAAGATCTCACCAATTAAATAAAGGACGTTCCATCTAATAATCTCAATATAATCGAAAGTTATGAGCAAGATTTAAGTTAAATTTTTAAGAAAATATTAAATTAAGTATTTTATTATATCAATTCATTAAAACAAATAATGTTAATGTGTGATATTTGTAATAATTTAAATTAAATAGAGAGAATAATAAACCTGGGTCAGTACGCCTGATTCAATAACATTAATAAGTTCAAGCAGCCACTTAAACTAAATATATATATAATATCGGACAAATTAGATAACAAGTGCGAAACAATTTAAAAGAGGCAAGTCGCTCTAGAAACACAAAATTTGATAAGCGTAATAAGTTAATGAAATATCACATTGGCGATTTAGTAAAAGGTTCTAGTTCTAGTAAATCAGATGCAGATAACAAAGTTATGAGTAAATTTAATTTGGCGTATTAAGGGCCTTATATAATAGCAGCCGTACCATCTTATAATGTACTCTAATATATTTTAGCAAGCCCAGAAACAAATGAAATTAGAGGAAATTTTAATGCTATTCATTTATTAAAATATTTAAATAATAGTTTTGTTTTATATACATACTAAAAAAAAAAATACTGTAATATAATTTGGTCCCGTGGGTGGCCTTTTGAAAAATAGATTAAAATTATTAAAGTTATGAGCAAGGCACAAATTAATTAAAAATAAGAAAATTGTTGTAATAATTTTATTAATAACTATCTGTAAATATTGAGTGTAAAATAATTTTGTAAAATATGTTTTTATTGAATAAATTTGGGGAGTTGGGTTAGGGTGAATGGCTCAATCAAATTTATCCTGTGGGTGTGTGGCCATCTGATTTCAACTCATAATCAAAATACTGTGCATACAAAGATAACATTGCTGAATTTATATTTTAAGGATTTAAAATGTAAGTCAAAAACTAAAGAGAACCACTATATCAACGACATAATATACAATAAAATTAGCAACATAACAATTTATGGTTTAATGCAATTGGATAGATGTGGTTGAAGGGGTGTGTGGCGGCGGCCATTCCCTGGGGTAGGTGGGGTGAAAATATATACTGAATTGTAACAGATTGAAAGAGGAAAGAACAGATACACATAAGTTCAAAATTTTGAGTGTAGTGCATATGCTCTCAATATAGTAAAATTTTATATCAACGACTCCACTGTGTGGGTCATTAACATAAAATTTGGGGGTGGATTGTGACGGCTCAATATTATTATTAATAATTAAATTCAATATAAAGGGGCGTCAAAAATAGTTTTAAAACATATATATTAAGCAATAAAGTTAAATTAATAAACATAAAGTTAATATATTTCAGACATTATCCCAAAAACATAGCAAATTAAAGGCAAAATTATTGTTTCTTGTAATAGGTAAATTTATTATAAAAAACTTGTAAAAATATTTAAAATAAAATAAATAATAGAAATACAAGTCAAAAAATATTATAAAATTAAGTTAAATAACGTTTATAAGATAATTAGGAAATTTGTTAAAAATTGTTTAAGTCATGGGAGGTGTTCGTGTATAAAAGAAAATTTTTCTAAGTTGTGGAAGGAGTTCACGTATAGATGAAATTTTCTAAGTTGTTGAAGGAGTTCATGTATTAAAGAAAATTTTCCTAAGTTATGGAAGGTGTTCACGTATAGACGTCTTGTATGGATGAGGTGCCGGAGATACATACCTGCAGTTGTACATATATATGGGGTGGTCGGGAGCCTGACTGCCTGAAGTACTGTAGCACAATGACTAGTCCTATATTAGGGACTTATGATATTAAACTCAATGATACAAAAGCAATATTATAGAAGGTCTCCATGATGAATTTGCATTACAATGGTAGGGTCGTGGGTTCGAACCCTATATATGAATGACTTATGAAAGTGAGGTCTATGATTCAAAAGCAATACTATAGAAGGTCTCTGTGATTAATATGCATTACAATAGTAGGGTCGTGGGTTCGAATCCTATATATGAATGACTTATGAAAGTAAGGTCTATGATTCAAAAGCAATACTATAGAAGGTCTCTGTGATTAATATGCATTACAATGGTAGGGTCGTGGGTTCGAACCCTATATATGAATGACTTATGAAAGTAAGGTCTATGATTCAAAAGCAATACTATAGAAGGTCTCTGTGATTAATATGCATTACAATAGTAGGGTCGTGGGTTCGAATCCCATATATGAATGACTTATGAAAGTAAGGTCTGTGATTCAAAAGCAATACTATAGAAGGTCTCTATGATTAATATGCATTACAATAGTAGGGTCGTGGGTTCGAATCCTATATATGAATGACTTATGAAAGTAAGGTCTATGATACAAAAGCAATATTATAGGAGGTCTCCTTGATGCATAAGCATTGTATGGGGTGGTCGGGTGACTGACTGCTCCTAGTACTGTAGCAAAATGACTAGTCCTTATTAGGGACTTGAAAAGGAATATTATGGTGGCGTGTGTGCTGCTTCACGAGCAATTGGTCCGAGGTAAACTTGGACTCGCTAACCGATGTGTCCTAGACATATCATCTTAGTGCCGGTGGTAAGCGGGTTTGTTGTAGCAATACGGCTTTCCTGTGGACATCGCACACCCATACCGTTTGTGGGCGGCGTAGTAGCGCATAGCAAAGCGTCGTCTATCTTTCGGATGGGGATGATGAGTGTGTTTGGTAGCACTTTTAAGTGTAACGGGCATACTCAACTTCATGTCTTAGTGCATTAGCGCTATGATACGTGGAGTTTTGTTCATTGACGTCTTAGAAGCGTGCTACTATGATACGTTAGTGATATTTTTTATATAACAACAATACTAACTTTGTTGCCAAAGTCGATAGGAGTCATGTGGGTGTGTTGTGAGGGTGCGCCGCCCGTATGATAGTTGCATTGATGCTTACTGCTACATGCGGTATTGCGTCTTGTGATGGATCTGCGGGTGTGCTGCGCCTGATTCGACGCTCTCTTGTGGTTCTGGTCGATGGAGGTATACAATTAACATCTTAGTGTCGGTGGTAAGCGGGTTTGTTGTAGCAATACGGCTTTCCCGTGGACATCGCACACCCATACCGTTTGTGGGCGGCGTAGTAGCGCATAGCGAAGCGTCGTCTATATTTCGGATTGGGATGATGAGTGTGTTTGGTAGCACTTTTAAGTGTAACGGGCATACTCAACTTCATGTCTTAGTGCATTAGCGCTATGATACGTGGAGTTTTGTTCATTGACGTCTTAGTAGCGTGCTACTATGATACGTTAGTGATATTTTTTATATAACAACAATACTAACTTTGTTGCCAAAGTCGATAGGAGTCATGTGGGTGTGTTGTGAGGGTGCGCCGCCCGTATGATAGTTGCATTGATGCTTACTGCTACATGCGGTATTGCGTCTTGTGATGGATCTGCGGGTGTGCTGCGCCTGATTCGACGCTCTCTTGTGGTTCTGGTCGATGGAGGTATACAATTAACATCTTAGTGTCGGTGGTAAGCGGGTTTGTTGTAGCAATACGGCTTTCCCGTGGACATCGCACACCCATACCGTTTGTGGGCGGCGTAGTAGCGCATAGCGAAGCGTCGTCTATATTTCGGATTGGGATGATGAGTGTGTTTGGTAGCACTTTTAAGTGTAACGGGCATACTCAACTTCATGTCTTAGTGCATTAGCGCTATGATACGTGGAGTTTTGTTCATTGACGTCTTAGTAGCGTGCTACTATGATACGTTAGTGATATTTTTTATATAACAACAATACTAACTTTGTTGCCAAAGTCGATAGGAGTCATGTGGGTGTGTTGTGAGGGTGCGCCGCCCGTATGATAGTTGCATTGATGCTTACTGCTACATGCGGTATTGCGTCTTGTGATGGATCTGCGGGTGTGCTGCGCCTGATTCGACGCTCTCTTGTGGTTCTGGTCGATGGAGGTATACAATTAACATCTTAGTGTCGGTGGTAAGCGGGTTTGTTGTAGCAATACGGCTTTCCCGTGGACATCGCACACCCATACCGTTTGTGGGCGGCGTCGTAGCGCATAGCGATGCGTCGTCTATCTTTTGGATGGGGATGTTGAGTGTGTTTGGTAGCACTTTTAAGTGTAACAGGCATACTCAGCTTCATGTCTTAGTGCATTAGCGCTATGATACGTGGAGTTTTGTTCATTGGCGTCTTAGTAGCGTGCTACTATGATACGTTGGTGATATTTTTAATATAACAATAATACCAACTTTGTTACCAAAGTCGATAGGGATCATGTTGGGTGTGTTGTGAGGGGGCGCCATCCGTATGATAGTTGCATTGATGCTTACTGCTACTGGCGGTATTGCGTCTTGTGATGGATCTACGGGTGTGCTGCGCCTGATTCGACGCTCTCTGTGGTTCTGGTCGATGGAGGTATACGGGTGGTGATGTCTGCTGGGATGTATGGGGGACCTTGGAATGGTGTAAGCCCGACGATAGTCGTATTGATGCTTGTTGCGTTCTGCAGCATTACTTCTCTGCGATGGTTGTTTGGTGGGACGCTATTCTCAATGGCGCTCTCTGCGTCTTGGTTTGACTCACACCTAAGTAGCTTTGCCCAAGTCGGGTCCCTTCATTGCGGGGCTGCAGACTGTCTGCCCTCCACGATGTTTTATATAACAACATAATATTATCTCTCTGTAACTTTCCCACCTTTGAATGATTGAAGGCAACTTGTTGGTGGGTGAGACAAACATGATCGAAAATGCATTTACTCAACGTCAGTGACACAAACCCTTTCTGATGGCGAATTATTACTCTTATCTTATAACTGCCTTTTGGCTATATCTGCCGTTGTATTGGTTGGTGGAGCAAATGTGTCGACCTCATGCGGGTGGTAGCTGGCGGGAGGACCTGAGGAGACTCTCAAGGCTGCGGCCGAAAGCTGCACAACGTGGGACCCCATTCCCTTGAGGTGAGCAGTAGTCTCATGACACGCTCTGCGGCTAGTAGCCGTGCTGATCATGCAATTGGTGGTGATGCCATACACTTACATCACGTCTGCAGGAGCGGCGGTCTGGCAGGTGGTGGCGCTCACGGAGGGTTTACAGCCAGTGTGCCTATTTGCCTAAACCGTGTGACATACATTCACTGTGGCTGGATTCGTTCGTATTCTGTATGGCGTTTACACGCATTGACATGCGCGACTTCGGTTGATGTTTGTGCTTACGCACTAACAAGGGGCCAAGCCTCTTTTACTGGTTCGCCAGTTATTTTGCTGTGGACTACGGTCCAGTTCCCGAATTAGCGTTCCCTGCGGGGGGAGTGCATCAAAATGGTTGGCGCTCACCGTGCACGGCGTGTGTGGGGCCGTGTACCTCCCCTACATTTTTTTAAATAAATGTAGGAGAGCGAAGCCCTTGTATCGGGTATTTTTGTATAAATATATTGTGAGCCTTTTCCAAGCGGGAAGGGATAAATAATAATAAATTAATAATGTAAACCTGATACAAGTGGAATAGGGACGTTTTATGTTCTTAACCTTTTTCGAGCCCTGTCTTCGTGAACGGGGTTCACTTAGCTTATTAGGCACTACCAACAGCTTTCAATTGCTCTAGTGAATATTCATTCTTCCAAAAGACACCTAAAAGAACTAAGTTACAAACAAACACAACGTAAATAAGGGTCCTAACTAAGACGATCACGCCAAAAGATTACAAACGGCCTATTATTAAACCTTTAGAGAGATCATTTTAGAAAGATCTAAACATAGTTTATTAATCCTGGTCACATATATATATAATGTTATTGAAAAGGGGATATTTTTAATATTATAAAATTTTTATTTTGCAATACATTAGAGGGGGGGGGGGGATCGTTACAATATCAATGATATGTTGCATACCCATAACATTCATTGCTATGCAGATGACAGCACTGGTGATGCTCTTTACACCGGCCGAGCCAATATTTCTCGGGAAAACGTCTCCGAGTGCCGGGACAAACTTGTGTCTGAAGTCGAGTCTTTGCTGAACAGAGTCTCGGATTGGGGACTACTAAATCTAGTCCAGTTTAACCCCCAGAAGACACAAGTTTGCGCGTTAACCGCTAAAAAGAACCCCTTTGTCGTATCCCCTCAGTTTCAAGGCACTCCCCTTGTTGCCTCAGCCAGTATCGGAATCCTCGGCGTCGACATATCGAGTGACGTGCAGTTTCGTGGTCACTTGGAAGGGAAGGCCAAATTGGCCTCTAAAAGCTTGGCGTGCTCAGCGGAGCGGGACAGTATTTCATGCCGGCACACCGCCTGCAACTTTACAAGGCGCAGGTTCGGCCGCACATGGAATACTGTTCCCATCTCTGGGCTGGGGCTCCCCAGTACCAGCTCCTTCCACTTGACCGCATCCAGCGCAGAGCGGCTCGAATCGTCGACGACCGAGTGCTTTCCGATCGGCTCGATTCACTGGCGCTGCGAAGAGATGTTGCATCTCTTTGCGTATTTTATCGCATCTATCACGGGGAGTGCTCTGAGGAGTTGTTCGGATTAATCCCAGCCGCCAGATTTCGTGAACGCACTACACGGCAAACGTCCCGATACCATCCACACCATCTGGATGCTAGGCGGTCCACCACTGAACGTTTCACAGGGAGTTTTCTTCCACGTACAACCTCTCTGTGGAATAGTTTACCACCGGCGATTTTTCCGGACCGATACGACCTGGGGACCTTCAAGAAAAGAGCTTACTCCTTTCTAAAGGGCCGGCAACGCACCCGCAATTCATTTCACTAATAACACAAATAAAAGCGTCCGTATCGCAAGAGATGTAAACGTACCAACTAGATTGGAAAAAAACCAAAACAAAGCGTTTTTATCGCAGTACCATAACCCAATTACACAAAAATTAATAAATAAAACAATAGGTAAGCGTCTTTTCGCGGAATTATTCACCAAAATATTAGTCGACCTAAATATGCGCACTGCTATGAACAAGTGTGTCAAGGACACGGGTTCAGCTAGTACTATAAAAATATTTCGATATAAGTGCGGCGGGGTGCGGGAGAGGTGCAGGTGTCTCCTGCGCCGGCCGCTCGCCGACAAATCTTCTTTCCTTCAATAGTATTGCTTATTCGTTTTAATTTCGATGATGCAATTGTTATGATCCGTAATCCCGGCAAATGACCGCTGCGCGACAGTTCTTTAAGTACAGGTTGCTCTAACGTGCTATTTTCTAAAATTTTAAATATATCCGTAAATAATGACGTTTAATGGCAGTATAATTTCGTCATGAAATGAAAGTGTGAAAACGTATATGTGTGTTAAATTAAAGTCGCCATTGTAGCTCCACGTTGTATATAGATAACATTGCAATCGAAGCAATTGAGTGGCGCTTCAGTAACCCGTATAAAAGCGGGATAATTTTTTTCTAGATTACGTAAACGACACTCTTTTTGGTATTTTTTACACGAGTGTTATTTAGGTCATGTTTACTTACTGTAAAAATATACAAATTTCCAACAAAGTAAATTTAACTTTCTGTTGTTAGGAAAATAATGTTGTAGTAGTAGTTATGCTCTTCTTTGAATTTAATAATAACTTGGTTTAAGAAATTTTGATTTACGTAAATTCGAATGAGGCATGGCGGATAAAAAAGATGTCGTATTATTTTCATCCAGTGAATGGCGTTTCAGTAATTTGGACTGACTGTTATAGAGCAGTTTTCAGGTTATCGGTAACATTGCTTTGCTGTTAAATTTCTGCAGAAGTCACAAAAGTATTTCATCCTCTCTGTGCAAGTATATACTACCACTAATAAGTAAAATTATTAATCACAAAATTATTATTATTGCTGAATAAGAATCGACTTGATAGTACAAAATTGTTAAAAAACGCGCCCATGCAGGCGGTTAAGTCAGTCGGTTTGACAGAGTTTTAGTGAAAGGACGTATATTTTTGATGCCGCATCTGGGTACCAAATTGATCAAAAACAGTGTGACAGTTTATTTTAGTAACGAAGGTAAAGGCCAACGACAAGTCTGGCAACAATTTTTGCTTTGGACACTAGATATTAAGTAAAAACCATAATACAACATTTGAAAGTAAACATATAAGACGCAAACATGTGCCCAGTAACAAAACCCTAGACACAGTCATCGTAAATTTACGAAAATACCAGCATTTTACCCTCACACTACTGCAGGAAAAACAGTAAAAGAACATATTTGTCCCAGGAATTCAAAAATATCACAAACTTATATCAAACTAACAAAGACAATCAAGAGAAAAATGGCTTACAATACGTGGGAGAAAAGGTGTTTAAAAAAGTTTTCACAACTGAGTTTAAAATAGGTTTTCATTTCCCTTGAACAAACGAGTGTTCTAAATGTACACAATTTGAGAATGCCAAAAACATTAATGAAGTAGGAAAATGGAAACATTTGAAGAATAAAGTAGAAACAACTAAAAGATTCAAAGCACATGAAGATATCCATAACAAGGATGATACTATTTTATGTACAACTTTTGACCCACAAAAAGTCTTGAATACGCCTCACGGCGAAAATATGATGCTTTATTACAGCTGCAAATTAGCAGTGTACAATTTAACGTTTTATGAATCAGGCACCAGAAATGTGTAATAAGAGAAGAGTGTGGTTAGCAAGATGATGTTGTGACCAGGATTAAGAAAGGAATGCTTCGGTGGTTTAGTCATATGGAAAGAATGAATAAGGAGTGACAAAGAAAATTTATGTTGCAGAAGTGAATGGCAGAATCAGAAAGGGACGTCCTAGGCGAAAATTTATCGACCAAATTGGCGATTTATTGAAAGCGAGCCAAATTAGGAGTACCCTTAACCGACGAGCATGTATGCGTAGGTATATGGATGTGAAGGAGGCGAGAGAGGTATGTCAGGATCGTGCGAAATGGAAGTCTGTAGTCTCTGCCTACCCTCTGGGTGACAGGCGTGAGTGTTTATAGTTAGATATATAGATATAGCGCCAGAAATAAGTTTTGTTACACATCGTCTGAAATTGACGGGAAAAGAGGAACCAATGAAGTATCTTCAGTTTTAGTTTTAGTTTGCCTAAATGTAACTCTCCAAAATTGTAACAATATTTTATTGATACATATAAATTACTTGGTTCCAGGGTATACATATACGCGCATAGATTCGATTCATTTCGTCATTGAAAAATGCTTAAGTGGCGTTATAATTTGGGCACCTTCACAGTGGAGTAGAGTTTTCACTTTGGCTAGGAAGTCACCGATGCCCGATGCACTTTTATGAATAAGACATAAGACATATTGATAACCGCAGAAAAAAAATTCGAGGGAAATTTGGCCGGTAAAATAAGCAAACTAAGAACAGTAGCATTAAAAAAATTGACCACAAATAAAAGAAACTGATAAAATTGAACACAAAAAAAAGATTGAAACCATGTTACAAATTGTTTCTGCCAATATCTTAAAAAAAATGGTTGTACTTCCCGCTAAATTAAAATGCGAAGAGCTCCAAATTTCATCAAATTATGGCGTTGAATATGAAATATCGGAGTAATTAAAAAAAATTTTATCATAAATTTTCGTTAACGATATCTCACCAACGAATCAACCGATTTTGACCGGATCAGCGGCGATCGCCTTGGTTTTTTAAGGTTAAAAGTTGATTAGTTTTTTGGAATTGATCGGCAAAGCCGTTTAAAAGTTATTAAAAAAACGGGATTTTAAATTTTTTTTATTTTTGAGATTTCTTAAAATCTACTCTTCCGAATTAGTTAAAAGTCATAGGAAATCTAATTTTGATAAAACACTTTGGAAATCTGCTTAGTTCATTTCAATCCGTCAAGTCGTTCAAAAGCTATAAGAGGTTTACATACATCCACACACACAGACACACACATACACACACACACACTCACACACGCACACACACACACACACACACACACACACACACACATGCACGTGCACGTGTACGCATGCGCACGCACGTTTGTCACCCATCCTATAAAGAAATGAGATTTATTATTGTGATTTTAGGTACATCTACTATAAATGTTCCTTAATCATTTAAATAAATGGTTATTTTGATAATGTCTCTACTTTATTTGAAAACTTACGGCTAAGTCCAATAATTACATGGTAAACAATTTGGTACGAGCTGGAGGCGTGTGGTTGGTACATGGTTTTTCATGTTACCTTAAAGGTCCTGAAAAAAGAAAGAAAAGCCTAAGAAGAAAGTCGTTTAGTCAATATTGATAGCAGTTGATACGTAATTTTCAAGTATCTAATTATTTTATTTAGGGACACTTCAGTTATTTAATGTGTCATTAGTCTTTTACGTCGTTGATCCCTTATATAATTACGGAAAACTTACTTTAAATAAATTGTGGTTAACTTAGTAAATTATCTAATTACCCCTTAAATCCTTGTACTAGACACGAAAATGGAAAATATGTCCTTGAAGTAATTTTACTTCATCGGCGTAGCAGTACGTTATATTAAAAGAAATTTTATCGTACTCCCATTTCTTATGTTATGTGTTATCAGTACGTTTAAACGGCAAAGGAAGTTTACTTGGCGGCGTTTAAGTAAATTTAAACATACATAACATAAACACTCACGCCTGTCACCCAGAGGGGTAGGCAGAGACTACAGACTTCCATTTGGCACAATCCTGACACACCTCTCTCGCCTCCTTCACATCCATACACCTACGCATACATGCTCGTCGGTTAAGGGTACTCCTAATTTGGCCCGTTTCCAATAAATCGCCAATTTGGTCGATAAATTTTCGCCTAGGACGCCCCTTTCCGACTCTGCCATTCACTTCTGCAACATTAATTTTCTTTGTCACTCTTTCCTCATTCATTCTTTCCACATGACCAAACCACCGAAGCATTCCTTTCTTAATCCTGGTCACAACATCATCTTGCAAACCACACTCTTCTCTTATTACACAATTTCTTACCCTGTCATTCAGATTAATTTCTACTGCGTTTATTCTACTCTCGTGCTTCTTCTGCCACACCCAACTTTCACTACCATACGTTAAAGTAGGGACCAACACAGCATTGTGAATTGCCATACGTGCCTTTTTCGACACATTTTGACTCTTCACAATAGAGTGCAAGGCCTCATTTACTCTATTTCCCGCATTCACTCGTCGTTCTATATCCTTGTCATATCTCCCATCCCTGCTAAATACGCAGCCCAAATATACAAACTCATCTACTTGCTCGATCAACTTCCCTTCTATTCTTATTTCACAAATCGTTTTACTTTCTTCTCTTTCAAAAACCATAACCTTCGTCTTACTTGCGTTCACTTTCATACCCCTTTCTTTTAATGATCCGTTCATTAATGTTACCATCATTTGCAACTCGGCCGCCGACGACGCAAGAATGACTTGATCATCGGCGTACAAAAGGCATTTGACGGTTAACTCACCCATTCTTAATCCGCATTCTTCAACTTTCAAATTTTGCAAACAACTGTCCATAAATCTGAATGACAGGGTAAGTAAATTTAACTTACTCTGAAATGAGGCCATGTTACTTATCCACCACTTATTTCCCAAAACAGCCTTCAGAGTGTCATACAGGATATGAATAAAAATAAAAAATGGATAAGATTTGCATATCAAGTTATTTGATTGAAATCAGATGATAAATTAAAAAGATACGATTTTTTTTCTTTAAAAAATAAATAAATATGGCTTCTTCTCGAAATGGCTTTTTGGTGCTCCAGTAATTATGCCTTTCCAGTGACGACATAATGTAAAAAAATAATGCGCGCTTTTAAAAGTAGGGCAGCATTAGTCGCATTTTACTAGATGCCAGACAGGTAAGAGGGTTGGCACATAAAAAAAGAATTAATATTTAGTGAAAAATCCCTTATATATGTATAAATAACTGATAGAAAACCTACGTTCTACACAAGTTACAAATATCATTTCTTTTTCTTTAAATATTTGCAAATTTATCAAATGAAAATTTGAAGTATGTAGTACAAAATTAAATGCTTAATGAAACAACTTACTGTTTATTTGAGTTTTCTCGGAGGTAACTAAGAACACGAGTGATGTTTATTTTTCTTTTTGCCGCATTATATACACACCAACTTGTTGCTTGTCGAAGAAAAAAGAGTGTGAATTTTCAGTTAACAATGGTTTAATTTTCCTAACCTACCATTACGTTACATATTTGTACTGAAACCTTTAACTAAAAGGCATTGGCCGTTAGTTTGGACATTGCGAAGGCCTTCGATCGGGTTTGGCACAAAGCGCTTCTTTCGAAGCTCCCTTCCTATGGGCTTCCCGAGAAATTGTGCGATTGGGTCACCAGCTTTCTTGCAGATCGGAGCATCAAGGTCGTTGTAGACGGTGCAAGCTCCGATTGCAAGCCTATTAATGCTGGTGTTCCACAGGGTTGCGTGCTATCGCCAACGCTGTTTCTTCTGCATATCAATGATATGTTGCATACCCGTAACATTCATTGCTATGCAGATGACAGCACTGGTGATGCTCTTTACACCGGCCGAGCCAATATTTCTCGGGAAAACGTCTCCGAGTGCCGGGACAAACTTGTGTCTGAAGTCGAGTCTTTTCTGAACAGAGTCTCGGATTGGGGACGACTAAATCTAGTCCAGTTTAACCCCCAGAAGACACAAGTTTGCGCGTTAACGGCTAAAAAGAACCCCTTTGTCGTATCCCCTCAGTTTCAAGGCACTCCCCTTGTTGCCTCAGCCAGTATCGGAATCCTCGGCGTCGACATATCGAGTGACGTGCAGTTTCGTGGTCACTTGGAAGGGAAGGCCAAATTGGCCTCTAAAAGCTTGGCGTGCTCAGCGGAGCGGGACAGTATTTCATGCCGGCACACCGCCTGCAACTTTACAAGGCGCAGGTTCGGCCGCACATGGAATTCTGTTCCCATCTCTGGGCTGGGGCTCCCCAGTACCAGCTCCTTCCACTTGACCGCATCCAGCGCAGAGCGGCTCGAATCGTCGACGACCGAGTGCTTTCCGATCGGCTCGATTCACTGGCGCTGCGAAGAAATGTTGCATCTCTTTGCGTATTTTATCGCATCTATCACGGGGAGTGCTCTGAGGAATTGTTCGGATTAATCCCAGCCGCCAGATTTCGTGAACGCACTACACGGCAAACGTCCCGATACCATCCACACCATCTGGATGCTAGGCGGTCCACCACTGTACGTTTCACAGGGAGTTTTCTTCCACGTACAACCTCTCTGTGGAATAGTTTACCACCGGCGATTTTTCCGGACCGATACGACCTGGGGACCTTCAAGAAAAGAGCTTACTCCTTTCTAAAGGGCCGGCAACGCACCCGCAATTCATTTCACTAATAACACAAATAAAAGCGTCCGTATCGCAAGAGATGTAAACGTACCAACTAGATTGGAAAAAAACCAAAACAAAGCGTTTTTATCGCAGTACCATAACCCAATTACACAAAAATTAATAAATAAAACAATAGGTAAGCGTCTTTTCGCGGAATTATTCACCAAAATATTAGTCGACCTAAATATGCGCACTGCTATGAACAAGTGTGTCAAGGACACGGGTTCAGCTAGTACTATAAAAATATTTCGATATAAGTGCGGCGGGGTGCGGGAGAGGTGCAGGTGTCTCCTGCGCCGGCCGCTCGCCGACAAATCTTCTTTCCTTCAATAGTATTGCTTATTCGTTTTAATTTCGATGATGCAATTGTTATGATCCGTAATCCCGGCAAATGACCGCTGCGCGACAGTTCTTTAAGTACAGGTTGCTCTAACGTGCTATTTTCTAAAATTTTAAATATATCCGTAAATAATGACGTTTAATGGCAGTATAATTTCGTCATGAAATGAAAGTGTGAAAACGTATATGTGTGTTAAATTAAAGTCGCCATTGTAGCTCCACGTTGTATATAGATAACATTGCAATCGAAGCAATTGAGTGGCGCTTCAGTAACCCGTATAAAAGCGGGATAATTTTTTTCTAGATTACGTAAACGACACTCTTTTTGGTATTTTTTACACGAGTGTTATTTAGGTCATGTTTACTTACTGTAAAAATATACAAATTTCCAACAAAGTAAATTTAACTTTCTGTTGTTAGGAAAATAATGTTGTAGTAGTAGTTATGCTCTTCTTTGAATTTAATAATAACTTGGTTTAAGAAATTTTGATTTACGTAAATTCGAATGAGGCATGGCGGATAAAAAAGATGTCGTATTATTTTCATCCAGTGAATGGCGTTTCAGTAATTTGGACTGACTGTTATAGAGCAGTTTTCAGGTTATCGGTAACATTGCTTTGCTGTTAAATTTCTGCAGAAGTCACAAAAGTATTTCATCCTCTCTGTGCAAGTATATACTACCACTAATAAGTAAAATTATTAATCACAAAATTATTATTATTGCTGAATAAGAATCGACTTGATAGTACAAAATTGTTAAAAAACGCGCCCATGCAGGCGGTTAAGTCAGTCGGTTTGACAGAGTTTTAGTGAAAGGACGTATATTTTTGATGCCGCATCTGGGTACCAAATTGATCAAAAACAGTGTGACAGTTTATTTTAGTAACGAAGGTAAAGGCCAACGACAAGTCTGGCAACAATTTTTGCTTTGGACACTAGATATTAAGTAAAAACCATAATACAACATTTGAAAGTAAACATATAAGACGCAAACATGTGCCCAGTAACAAAACCCTAGACACAGTCATCGTAAATTTACGAAAATACCAGTATTTTACCCTCACACTACTGCAGGAAAAACAGTAAAAGAACATATTTGTCCCAGGAATTCAAAAATATCACAAACTTATATCAAACTAACAAAGACAATCAAGAGAAAAATGGCTTACAATACGTGGGAGAAAAGGTGTTTAAAAAAGTTTTCACAACTGAGTTTAAAATAGGTTTTCATTTCCCTTGAACAAACGAGTGTTCTAAATGTACACAATTTGAGAATGCCAAAAACATTAATGAAGTAGGATAATGGAAACATTTGAAGAATAAAGTAGAAACAACTAAAAGATTCAAAGCACATGAAGATATCCACAACAAGGATGATACTATTTTATGTACAACTTTTGACCCACAAAAAGTCTTGAATACGCCTCACGGCGAAAATATGATGCTTTATTACAGCTGCAAATTAGCAGTGTACAATTTAACGTTTTATGAATCAGGCACCAGAAATGTGTAATAAGAGAAGAGTGTGGTTAGCAAGATGATGTTGTGACCAGGATTAAGAAAGGAATGCTTCGGTGGTTTAGTCATATGGAAAGAATGAATAAGGAGTGACAAAGAAAATTTATGTTGCAGAAGTGAATGGCAGAATCAGAAAGGGACGTCCTAGGCGAAAATTTATCGACCAAATTGGCGATTTATTGAAAGCGAGCCAAATTAGGAGTACCCTTAACCGACGAGCATGTATGCGTAGGTATATGGATGTGAAGGAGGCGAGAGAGGTATGTCAGGATCGTGCGAAATGGAAGTCTGTAGTCTCTGCCTACCCTCTGGTTGACAGGCGTGAGTGTTTATAGTTAGATATATAGATATGGCGCCAGAAATAAGTTTTGTTACACATCGTCTGAAATTGACGGGAAAAGAGGAACCAATGAAGTATCTTCAGTTTTAGTTTTAGTTTGCCTAAATGTAACTCTCCAAAATTGTAACAATATTTTATTGATACATATAAATTACTTGGTTCCAGGGTATACATATACGCGCATTGATTCGATTCATTTCGTCATTGAAAAATGCTTAAGTGGCGTTATAATTTGGGCACCTTCACAGTGGAGTAGAGTTTTCACTTTGGCTAGGAAGTCACCGATGCCCGATGCACTTTTATGAATAAGACATAAGACATATTGATAACCGCAGAAAAAAAATTCGAGGGAAATTTGGCCGGTAAAATAAGCAAACTAAGAACAGTAGCATTAAAAAAATTGACCACAAATAAAAGAAACTGATAAAATTGAACACAAAAAAAAGATTGAAACCATGTTACAAATTGTTTCTGCCAATATCTAAAAAAAAATGGTTGAACTTCCCGCTAAATTAAAATGCGAAGAGCTCCAAATTTCATCAAATTATGGCGTTGAATATGAAATATCGTAATAATTAAAAAAATTTTTATCAAAAATTTTCGTTAACGATATCTCACCAACGAATCAACCGATTTTGACCGTATCAGCGGCGATCGCCGTGGTTTTTTAAGGTTAAAAGTTGGTTAGTTTTTTGGAATTGATCGGCAAAGCCGTTTAAAAGTTATTAAAAAAACGGGATTTTAAATTTTTTTTATTTTTGAGATTTCTTAAAATCTACTCTTCCGAATTAGTTAAAAGTCATAGGAAATCTAATTTTGATAAAACACTTTGGAAATCTGCTTAGTTCATTTCAATCCGTCAAGTCGTTCAAAAGCTATAAGAGGTTTACATACATCCACACACACAGACACACACATACACACACACACACACACACACACACACACACACGCACACACACACACACACACACACACACACACACACACACACACACACATGCACGTGCACGTGTACGCATGCGCACGCACGTTTGTCACCCATCCTATAAAGAAATGAGATTTATTATTGTGATTTTAGGTACATCTACTATAAATGTTCCTTAATCATTTAAATAAATGGTTATTTTGATAATGTCTCTACTTTATTTGAAAACTTACGGCTAAGTCCAATAATTACATGGTAAACAATTTGGTACGAGCTGGAGGCGTGTGGTTGGTACATGGTTTTTCATGTTACCTTAAAGGTCCTGAAAAAAGAAAGAAAAGCCTAAGAAGAAAGTCGTTTAGTCAATATTGATAGCAGTTGATACGTAATTTTCAAGTATCTAATTATTTTATTTAGGGACACTTCAGTTATTTAATGTGTCATTAGTCTTTTACGTCGTTGATCCCTTATATAATTACGGAAAACTTACTTTAAATAAATTGTGGTTAACTTAGTAAATTATCTAATTACCCCTTAAATCCTTGTACTAGACACGAAAATGGAAAATATGTCCTTGAAGTAATTTTACTTCATCGGCGTAGCAGTACGTTATATTAAAAGAAATTTTATCGTACGCCCATTTCTTATGTTATGTGTTATCAGTACGTTTAAATGGCAAAGGAAGTTTACTTGGCGGCGTTTAAGTAAATTTAAACATACATAACATAAACACTCACGCCTCATTCATTCTTTCCACATGACCAAACCACCGAAGCATTCCTTTCTTAATCCTGGTCACAACATCATCTTGCAAACCACACTCTTCTCTTATTACACAATTTCTTACCCTGTCATTCAGATTAATTTCTACTGCGTTTATTCTACTCTCGTGCTTCTTCTGCCACACCCAACTTTCACTACCATACGTTAAAGTAGGGACCAACACAGCATTGTGAATTGCCATACGTGCCTTTTTCGACACATTTTGACTCTTCACAATAGAGTGCAAGGCCTCATTTACTCTATTTCCCGCATTCACTCGTCGTTCTATATCCTTGTCATATCTCCCATCCCTGCTAAATACGCAGCCCAAATATACAAACTCATCTACTTGCTCGATCAACTTCCCTTCTATTCTTATTTCACAAATCGTTTTACTTTCTTCTCTTTCAAAAACCATAACCTTCGTCTTACTTGCGTTCACTTTCATACCCCTTTCTTTTGATGATCCGTTCATTAATGTTACCATCATTTGCAACTCGGCCGCCGACGACGCAAGAATGACTTGATCATCGGCGTACAAAAGGCATTTGACTGTTAACTCACCCATTCTTAATCCGCATTCTTCAACTTTCAAATTTTGCAAACAACTGTCCATAAATCTGAATGACAGGGTAAGTAAATTTAACTTACTCTGAAATGAGGCCATGTTACTTATCCACCACTTATTTCCCAAAACAGCCTTCAGAGTGTCATACAGGATATGAATAAAAATAAAAAATGGATAAGATTTGCATATCAAGTTATTTGATTGAAATCAGATGATAAATTAAAAAGATACGATTTTTTTTCTTTAAAAAATAAATAAATATGGCTTCTTCTCGAAATGGCTTTTTGGTGCTCCAGTAATTATGCCTTTCCAGTGACGACATAATGTAAAAAAATAATGCGCGCTTTTAAAAGTAGGGCAGCACTAGTCGCATTTTACTAGATGCCAGACAGGTAAGAGGGTTGGCACATAAAAAAAGAATTAATATTTAGTGAAAAATCCCTTATATATGTATAAATAACTGATAGAAAACCTACGTTCTACACAAGTTACAAATATCATTTCTTTTTCTTTAAATATTTGCAAATTTATCAAATGAAAATTTGAAGTATGTAGTACAAAATTAAATGCTTAATGAAACAACTTACTGTTTATTTGAGTTTTCTCGGAGGTAACTAAGAACACGAGTGATGTTTATTTTTCTTTTTGCCGCATTATATACACACCAACTTGTTGCTTGTCGAAGAAAAAAGAGTGTGAATTTTCAGTTAACAATGGTTTAATTTTCCTAACCTACCATTACGTTACATATTTGTACTGAAACCTTTAACTAAAAGGCATTGGCCGTTAGTTTGGACATTGCGAAGGCCTTCGATCGGGTTTGGCACAAAGCGCTTCTTTCGAAGCTCCCTTCCTATGGGCTTCCCGAGAAATTGTGCGATTGGATCACCAGCTTTCTTGCAGATCGGAGCATCAAGGTCGTTGTAGACGGTGCAAGCTCCGATTGCAAGCCTATTAATGCTGGTGTTCCACAGGGTTGCGTGCTATCGCCAACGCTGTTTCTTCTGCATATCAATGATATGTTGCATACCCGTAACATTCATTGCTATGCAGATGACAGCACTGGTGATGCTCTTTACACCGGCCGAGCCAATATTTCTCGGGAAAACGTCTCCGAGTGCCGGGACAAACTTGTGTCTGAAGTCGAGTCTTTGCTGAACAGAGTCTCGGATTGGGGACGACTAAATCTAGTCCAGTTTAACCCCCAGAAGACAAAAGTTTGCGCGTTAACGGCTAAAAAGAACCCCTTTGTCGTATCCCCTCAGTTTCAAGGCACTCCCCTTGTTGCCTCAGCCAGTATCGGAATCCTCGGCGTCGACATATCGAGTGACGTGCAGTTTCGTGGTCACTTGGAAGGGAAGGCCAAATTGGCCTCTAAAAGCTTGGCGTGCTCAGCGGAGCGGGACAGTATTTCATGCCGGCACACCGCCTGCAACTTTACAAGGCGCAGGTTCGGCCACACATGGAATTCTGTTCCCATCTCTGGGCTGGGGCTCCCCAGTACCAGCTCCTTCCACTTGACCGCATCCAGCGCAGAGCGGCTCGAATCGTCGACGACCGAGTGCTTTCCGATCGGCTCGATTCACTGGCGCTGCGAAGAAATGTTGCATCTCTTTGCGTATTTTATCGCATCTATCACGGGGAGTGCTCTGAGGAATTGTTCGGATTAATCCCAGCCGCCAGATTTCGTGAACGCACTACACGGCAAACGTCCCGATACCATCCACACCATCTGGATGCTAGGCGGTCCACCACTGTACGTTTCACAGGGAGTTTTCTTCCACGTACAACCTCTCTGTGGAATAGTTTACCACCGGCGATTTTTCCGGACCGATACGACCTGGGGACCTTCAAGAAAAGAGCTTACTCCTTTCTAAAGGGCCGGCAACGCACCCGCAATTCATTTCACTAATAACACAAATAAAAGCGTCCGTATCGCAAGAGATGTAAACGTACCAACTAGATTGGAAAAAAACCAAAACAAAGCGTTTTTATCGCAGTACCATAACCCAATTACACAAAAATTAATAAATAAAACAATAGGTAAGCGTCTTTTCGCGGAATTATTCAACAAAATATTAGTCGATCTAAATATGCGCACTGCTATGAACAAGTGTGTCAAGGACACGGGTTCAGCTAGTACTATAAAAATATTTCGATATAAGTGCGGCGGGGTGCGGGAGAGGTGCAGGTGTCTCCTGCGCCGGCCGCTCGCCGACAAATCTTCTTTCCTTCAATAGTATTGCTTATTCGTTTTAATTTCGATGATGCAATTGTTATGATCCGTAATCCCGGCAAATGACCGCTGCGCGACAGTTCTTTAAGTACAGGTTGATCTAACGTGCTATTTTCTAAAATTTTAAATATATCCGTAAATAATGACGTTTAATGGCAATATAATTTCGTCATGAAATGAAAGTGTGAAAACGTATATGTGTGTTAAATTAAAGTCGCCATTGTAGCCCCACGTTGTATATAGATAACATTGCAATCGAAGCAATTGAGTGGCGCTTCAGTAACCCGTATAAAAGCGGGATAATTTTTTTCTAGATTACGTAAACGACACTCTTTTTGGTATTTTTTACACGAGTGTTATTTAGGTCATGTTTACTTACTGTAAAAATATACAAATTTCCAACAAAGTAAATTTAACTTTCTGTTGTTAGGAAAATAATGTTGTAGTAGTAGTTATGCTCTTCTTTGAATTTAATAATAACTTGGTTTAAGAAATTTTGATTTACGTAAATTCGAATGAGGCATGGCGGATAAAAAAGATGTCGTATTATTTTCATCCAGTGAATGGCGTTTCAGTAATTTGGACTGACTGTTATAGAGCAGTTTTCAGGTTATCGGTAACATTGCTTTGCTGTTAAATTTCTGCAGAAGTCACAAAAGTATTTCATCCTCTCTGTGCAAGTATATACTACCACTAATAAGTAAAATTATTAATCACAAAATTATTATTATTGCTGAATAAGAATCGACTTGATAGTACAAAATTGTTAAAAAACGCGCCCATGATGCGGTTAAGTCAGTCGGTTTGACAGAGTTTTAGTGAAAGGACGTATATTTTTGATGCCGCATCTGGGTACCAAATTGATCAAAAACAGTGTGACAGTTTATTTTAGTAACAAAGGTAAAGGCCAACGACAAGTGTGGCAACAATTTTTGCTTTGGACACTAGATATTAAGTAAAAACCATAATACAACATTTGAAAGTAAACATATAAGACGCAAACATGTGCCCAGTAACAAAACCCTAGACACAGTCATCGTAAATTTACGAAAATACCAGCATTTTACCCTCACACTACTGCAGGAAAAACAGTAAAAGAACATATTTGTCCCAGGAATTCAAAAATATCACAAACTTATATCAAACTAACAAAGACAATCAAGAGAAAAATGGCTTACAATACGTGGGAGAAAAGGTGTTTAAAAAAGTTTTCACAACTGAGTTTAAAATAGGTTTTCATTTCCCTTGAACAAACGAGTGTTCTAAATGTACACAATTTGAGAATGCCAAAAACATTAATGAAGTAGGAAAATGGAAACATTTGAAGAATAAAGTAGAAACAACTAAAAGATTCAAAGCACATGAAGATATCCATAACAAGGATGATACTATTTTATGTACAACTTTTGACCCACAAAAAGTCTTGAATACGCCTCACGGCGAAAATATGATGCTTTATTACAGCTGCAAATTAGCAGTGTACAATTTAACGTTTTATGAATCAGGCACCAGAAATGTGTAATAAGAGAAGAGTGTGGTTAGCAAGATGATGTTGTGACCAGGATTAAGAAAGGAATGCTTCGGTGGTTTAGTCATATGGAAAGAATGAATAAGGAAAGAGTGACAAAGAAAATTTATGTTGCAGAAGTGAATGGCAGAATCAGAAAGGGGCGTCCTAGGCGAAAATTTATCGACCAAATTGGCGATTTATTGAAAGCGAGCCAAATTAGGAGTACCCTTAACCGACGAGCATGTGTGCGTAGGTATATGGATGTGAAGGAGGCGAGAGAGGTATGTCAGGATCGTGCGAAATGGAAGTCTGTAGTCTCTGCCTACCCTCTGGTTGACAGGCGTGAGTGTTTATAGTTAGATATATAGATATGGCGCCAGAAATAAGTTTTGTTACACATCGTCTGAAATTGACGGGAAAAGAGGAACCAATGAAGTATCTTCAGTTTTAGTTTTAGTTTGCCTAAATGTAACTCTCCAAAATTGTAACAATATTTTATTGATACATATAAATTACTTGGTTCCAGGGTATACATATACGCGCATTGATTCGATTCATTTCGTCATTGAAAAATGCTTAAGTGGCGTTATAATTTGGGCACCTTCACAGTGGAGTAGAGTTTTCACTTTGGCTAGGAAGTCACCGATGCCCGATGCACTTTTATGAATAAGACATAAGACATATTGATAACCGCAGAAAAAAAATTCGAGGGAAATTTGGCCGGTAAAATAAGCAAACTAAGAACAGTAGCATTAAAAAAATTGACCACAAATAAAAGAAACTGATAAAATTGAACACAAAAAAAAAGATTGAAACCATGTTACAAATTGTTTCTGCCAATATCTAAAAAAAAATGGTTGAACTTCCCGCTAAATTAAAATGCGAAGAGCTCCAAATTTCATCAAATTATGGCGTTGAATATGAAATATCGGAGTAATTAAAAAAAATTTTATCAAAAATTTTCGTTAACGATATCTCACCAACGAATCAACCGATTTTGACCAGATCAGCGGCGATCGCCGTGGTTTTTTAAGGTTAAAAGTTGGTTAGTTTTTTGGAATTGATCGGCAAAGCCGTTTAAAAGTTATTAAAAAAACGGGATTTTAAATTTTTTTTATTTTTGAGATTTCTTAAAATCTACTCTTCCGAATTAGTTAAAAGTCATAGGAAATCTAATTTTGATAAAACACTTTGGAAATCTGCTTAGTTCATTTCAATCCGTCAAGTCGTTCAAAAGCTATAAGAGGTTTACATACATCCACACACACAGACACACACATACACACACACACACTCACACACGCACACACACACACACACACACACATGCACGTGCACGTGTACGCATGCGCACGCACGTTTGTCACCCATCCTATAAAGAAATGAGATTTATTATTGTGATTTTAGGTACATCTACTATAAATGTTCCTTAATCATTTAAATAAATGGTTATTTTGATAATGTCTCTACTTTATTTGAAAACTTACGGCTAAGTCCAATAATTACATGGTAAACAATTTGGTACGAGCTGGAGGCGTGTGGTTGGTACATGGTTTTTCATGTTACCTTAAAGGTCCTGAAAAAAGAAAGAAAAGCCTAAGAAGAAAGTCGTTTAGTCAATATTGATAGCAGTTGATACGTAATTTTCAAGTATCTAATTATTTTATTTAGGGACACTTCAGTTATTTAATGTGTCATTAGTCTTTTACGTCGTTGATCCCTTATATAATTACGGAAAACTTACTTTAAATAAATTGTGGTTAACTTAGTAAATTATCTAATTACCCCTTAAATCCTTGTACTAGACACGAAAATGGAAAATATGTCCTTGAAGTAACTTTACTTCATCGGCGTAGCAGTACGTTATATTAAAAGAAATTTTATCGTACGCCCATTTCTTATGTTATGTGTTATCAGTACGTTTAAATGGCAAAGGAAGTTTACTTGGCGGCGTTTAAGTAAATTTAAACATACATAACATAAACACTCACGCCTGTCACCCAGAGGGGTAGGCAGAGACTACAGACTTCCATTTGGCACGATCCTGACACACCTCTCTCGCCTCCTTCACATCCATACACCTAAGCATACATGCTCGTCGGTTAAGGGTACTCCTAATTTGGCCCGTTTCCAATAAATCGCCAATTTGGTCGATAAATTTTCGCCTAGGACGCCCCTTTCCGACTCTGCCATTCACTTCTGCAACATTAATTTTCTTTGTCACTCTTTCCTCATTCATTCTTTCCACATGACCAAACCACCGAAGCATTCCTTTCTTAATCCTGGTCACAACATCATCTTGCAAACCACACTCTTCTCTTATTACACAATTTCTTACCCTGTCATTCAGATTAATTTCTACTGCGTTTATTCTACTCTCGTGCTTCTTCTGCCACACCCAACTTTCACTACCATACGTTAAAGTAGGGACCAACACAGCATTGTGAATTGCCATACGTGCCTTTTTCGACACATTTTGACTCTTCACAATAGAGTGCAAGGCCTCATTTACTCTATTTCCCGCATTCACTCGTCGTTCTATATCCTTGTCATATCTCCCATCCCTGCTAAATACGCAGCCCAAATATACAAACTCATCTACTTGCTCGATCAACTTCCCTTCTATTCTTATTTCACAAATCGTTTTACTTTCTTCTCTTTAAAAAACCATAACCTTCGTCTTACTTGCGTTCACTTTCATACCCCTTTCTTTTAATGATCCGTTCATTAATGTTACCATCATTTGCAACTCGGCCGCCGACGACGCAAGAATGACTTGATCATCGGCGTACAAAAGGCATTTGACGGTTAACTCACCCATTCTTAATCCGCATTCTTCAACTTTCAAATTTTGCAAACAACTGTCCATAAATCTGAATGACAGGGTAAGTAAATTTAACTTACTCTGAAATGAGGCCATGTTACTTACCCACCACTTATTTCCCAAAACAGCCTTCAGAGTGTCATACAGGATGTGAATAAAAATAAAAAATGGATAAGATTTGCATATCAAGTTATTTGATTGAAATCAGATGATAAATTAAAAAGATACGATTTTTTTTCTTTAAAAAATAAATAAATATGGCTTCTTCTCGAAATGGCTTTTTGGTGCTCCAGTAATTATGCCTTTCCAGTGACGACATAATGTAAAAAAATAATGCGCGCTTTTAAAAGTAGGGCAGCATTAGTCGCATTTTACTAGATGCCAGACAGGTAAGAGGGTTGGCACATAAAAAAAGAATTAATATTTAGTGAAAAATCCCTTATATATGTATAAATAACTGATAGAAAACCTACGTTCTACACAAGTTACAAATATCATTTCTTTTTCTTTAAATATTTGCAAATTTATCAAATGAAAATTTGAAGTATGTAGTACAAAATTAAATGCTTAATGAAACAACTTACTGTTTATTTGAGTTTTCTCGGAGGTAACTAAGAACACGAGTGATGTTTATTTTTCTTTTTGCCGCATTATATACACACCAACTTGTTGCTTGTCGAAGAAAAAAGAGTGTGAATTTTCAGTTAACAATGGTTTAATTTCCCTAACCTACCATTACGTTACATATTTGTACTGAAACCTTTAACTAAAAGGCATTGGCCGTTAGTTTGGACATTGCGAAGGCCTTCGATCGGGTTTGGCATAAAGCGCTTCTTTCGAAGCTCCCTTCCTATGGGCTTCCCGAGAAATTGTGCGATTGGATCACCAGCTTTCTTGCAGATCGGAGCATCAAGGTCGTTGTAGACGGTGCAAGCTCCGATTGCAAGCCTATTAATGCTGGTGTTCCACAGGGTTGCGTGCTATCGCCAACGCTGTTTCTTCTGCATATCAATGATATGTTGCATACCCGTAACATTCATTGCTATGCAGATGACAGCACTGGTGATGCTCTTTACACCGGCCGAGCCAATATTTCTCGGGAAAACGTCTCCGAGTGCCGGGACAAACTTGTGTCTGAAGTCGAGTCTTTGCTGAACAGAGTCTCGGATTGGGGACGACTAAATCTAGTCCAGTTTAACCCCCAGAAGACACAAGTTTGCGCGTTAACCGCTAAAAAGAACCCCTTTGTCGTATCCCCTCAGTTTCAAGGCACTCCCCTTGTTGCCTCAGCCAGTATCGGAATCCTCGGCGTCGACATATCGAGTGACGTGCAGTTTCGTGGTCACTTGGAAGGGAAGGCCAAATTGGCCTCTAAAAAGCTTGGCGTGCTCAGCGGAGCGGGACAGTATTTCATGCCGGCACACCGCCTGCAACTTTACAAGGCGCAGGTTCGGCCGCACATGGAATACTGTTCCCATCTCTGGGCTGGGGCTCCCCAGTACCAGCTCCTTCCACTTGACCGCATCCAGCGCAGAGCGGCTCGAATCGTCGACGACCGAGTGCTTTCCGATCGGCTCGATTCACTGACGCTGCGAAGAGATGTTGCATCTCTTTGCGTATTTTATCGCATCTATCACGGGGAGTGCTCTGAGTAATTGTTCGGATTAATCTCAGCCGCCAGATTTCGTGAACGCACTACACGGCAAACGTCCCGATACCATCCACACCATCTGGATGTTAGGCGGTCCACCACTGTACGTTTCACAGGGAGTTTTCTTCCACGTACAACCTCTCTGTGGAATAGTTTACCGGCGATTTTTCCGGACCGATACGACCTGGGGACCTTCAAGAAAAGAGCTTACTCCTTTCTAAAGGGCCGGCAACGCACCCGCAATTCTCCTGGTGTTGCGGTTGATCATGGGCGGCGGTAGTCACTTAACATCAGGTGAGCCGCACGCTCGTTTACCCCCTCTTCTATAAAAAAAAAACTAAAAGATGACGTAAACCGTAAGAAACGAGTTACAATGGTCAAAGGTCAAATAAGAATAATTCTTTAAAATGCATAATTTTCTCATTTAATTACTTTTCAAGTCAATGTTGTGTGAATTTCTAACATATTTACTTTTGTAGTTTGTTTTGCAATTTGTGTACTCATACCGTATCGCGATACGAGTAGCTTAGTGTTCATTGAAATTCATCAACCCTGTCCTATCCCGTCTTACAATAAAAATATTTTTTTGCTAGAGGAGAGTAAAATATGGTATTTCACTTCATTTCTTAATCAGAACATATTTATTTTAATGAGGGTGAGAATATATAACAACATGGTTATGTACTTGTTTGCCAAGGATTCAAACCTTTCCTTGTTATAATTACAAAATGTCAATGAGTTTGAGAACGTTTCCTTGAAAATGATTTTTGTTCAAGAATATAAATATAATACAATAATTCATTATTGACATTATCATCTTATCGTTTTTATTGATATATTATACAATTAGAAATGGGTAGAATTCCGAGTCTCTTAATTAGGTTACTTAGTATTTAGTTAATTAGGTTACATATATATAGAGGATATTGCCCTACCCCCTACACCCCCCCCCCCTTTTAAAATGTGATTACATAGTTTTATTGTTTAAATTAACTTAAATTTTTGCAGGAAAGGAAATAAAAATCTTACAAAGACATAATAAACTGGTTTCAGTGTATGTGTGTGAATGCGTGTGTGTGTGTGTGTGTGTGTGTGTGTGTGTGTGTGTGTGTGTGTGTGTGTGTGTGCGTGCGTGTGTGCGTGTGTGTGTGTGTGTGTATGCGTCCGTGAACAAATTTGATGTATTTTTATTATTTTTGGGTTTAACAATATCAATAATTCTTCTGTGTGTAGTGTCTTCAAAATATAGTTGTTTCTGTATATTGTCATTTGTACTTCCTCTTATTATTTTTATAATAATTTATTTCTTTGTGCTGTGAATAAGCCTGCTAGAACAATTTCTATACGTGATCATGACTATGACCAATATAATTTCATTCCATTATTTACATTTATGGTACTTTAGCTGATATTATTTGGTTGCGCGGAAAGCCATTCGTATTTTAATTTATTCGTGGGTATGCTTGCCAAGCGTTTGTCCTTTCCATGACCTATCGTCCCTCCGTACACACCGGGGTGGTGAGGTGAGAGGGGAAAGAAGAAATTCTAGAATGTTGCGTCATTCTTGCAACCAATGAGAAGGGCGCCCGACTTCGGTGGGAAAGAAGCCGATATAAGCTCGCGCGCTGGGCTCGAGCGCTCTCTTGCCTTCGCGCCGCTAGTCAAACCGCAACCTGGAGCAGTCGCGCTCCAGGAGTAAGCCTCACCTCGTGTGGGATATCGTCGCGCACCGCTCTCTACCATCGCACCACCGGCCAGTACCGCATCCCTGGGGCCCAAGAGATCCGCCAGAAGTCGCACCGCAGCAACAGAAGCGTCCAAGCCGCATCGAAGTCACACCCCGGTAAGTGTGTTTCTTTTTCCTATGATGCCTGCTTGAGTATTTGTTTGTTAGTTAATCCGCCCCATTTCATTCCTCCTAATGTGCTCAAGCAGGGTTCCTTCATAACCTTGGCAAACAATAGATTTCGGAAGAGCGAGTGCATTGTCAAGGAACCGCGGGCCACGTCCGCCATCTTGTTGAGGCAGAAGAAGCTCCACCGCGTATAAAGTCCATCTAGTATAACATCTCGCGTAATAGGCCAGTCGCCCAACCATTTTCTGGTCCTTCGAGCCGGATTTGGACAGGTGCCTTGTAGCCTTACCAACCATTTCTGGAACTGGTGCTTTGTAGCCTCACCGAGTCGAACTGCTGGATTAATTCCCTAGAGTGCATTGACTCTTATTTAATATTGGATAGATTATGTAGTTTTGTTTAGTTTAAATTTAAAATTTTGTAGTTACTCGCACCAGTAAATCGACTTATTTATTCAAAATAGTTTAGTTCCGCTCGGCCTTATTCGGCCTACCCACCATTTGTAAAAAATAGTGTGAGTTTTAGATTCTTATCTATCGTCGCGCGTTGTCGCGTTTCGTTGCAAAGGTGTTCAATTTAACGACGTAATACGGCACGATAAGACAATAGTGTTGTGAGATATAGTTGTATTACATTATGTCCATCCTCCAGCGTTGTGCGATTAATTGTGATTAATCTAATATTAATTATAGTGATTTAAAATGGCAGTTAGTGGAAATGAAACTAAACTTAAAACTCTTTACGCCAAGAGGGACGTACTCTTTTCACTTATACAATATATAAGTGATCACATAAAAAATATTAACGTAGAAGCAGTGCGGGAGACGTTTTTATGTGAAATCGAAACAGTGGACTCTTTGCGGACCGATTACGAAAAGATATTAGACCAAATTAATAATTTAGAATTGCAAATCGACCCTAAGTATACAGTGAATTATCAACCACTTTTATCATTTGAAGATATGTTGTGTCGCGTAAAAAGAACGGCAAAGCTCTTACAGTCTCCAGCCCAAAGCGAAGCAACACCAGAGACCCAGGTACGCCCACGTGAATCACTTAGATTGCCCCCCATAGATATTCCGGTATTCAATGGAGATATTAAAACTTGGCCGTTGTTCGTAAATAGTTTTGAACATAATATACATAATAATTTATCATTATCGGACGCTGAAAGATTGCAGTACTTAATTAGCAAATTGAGCGGTAGGGCACATTCCTTTTATTCGGGCTTCACACCAACAGCAAACAATTATTCATTAATATTTGAAACACTTAAGAACAAATATGAAGATAAGCGAATGTTAGCCTCTTCATATTTAGACCAGATACTCGATCTTAAAGCTATATCATCCGCGAACATCCCCGGCTTAGAGCAGTTTTTGGACAAATTTGTAGTATCGGTGGCTGCACTTAAGAACCTGAAATTTAATGACCTTATGGACGTTGTGTTTCTCCATATCGCCTTAAATAAATTAGACCCGGACGCCGTGCGTGCGTTTGAAATGGAGCATCGTAGTTCTGAGTTGCCATCATTCGATTTATTAGCATCCTTTGTGCGAGATCAAATTAAAGTGATACAGCGCTCCTCGAATGTCAAACAAGAAGTTAAGAAATGTGTCGACCGCGGACAGACTTCATCATCTAGAACCGCAGGGTCTCTAATGTACGTAACAGGTGCGCCTGCATCGCTTCATAGCGCCTGTGTTCTATGTAAAAATAAACAACAAGGTAATTTATATAATTGTGCGACCTTTCGCAAACACTCACCCAGCGAACGTTATAGAATAGTAAAGACGAACAACTTATGTCTGAATTGTCTAAGCGACAGACATTTAGTTGCCAAATGCAATTCTAGTTCCGTGTGTAACAAGTGCGCCAGCAAACATCACACGTTACACACTACACACATACATACATTTCGAAAACAGCAACATATTTGCGTCAAGTAAATCGGACAAGGAAATCACACCTACTAAAGTCGACGATTCTAGCGGTCGACCTGGTGACGTCGCTCTGTGCTCTTTGTCGAATATGGGAACACAGTCTCCTTCAACCGTCTTACTGGGTATCGTAGTTAGGGATTCGCGTGGAAACGAACAAAGTGTCCGTACATTGCTAGACAGCGGATCCCAGAGTAGCCTTATAACGCGGCAATGTTGTCAGTGTTTAGGACTGCCAATAAATAGGACACCTCCATGTCCCGTAGTTAAAGGCATCGGAGGTACTAATAAAATTACCCAGGGCTATATAAATTTAAAATTTTATTCTCGGCTAGATCGTAATATGAACTTTGACATAAATGCATTAGTAGTAGATAAAGTCAATGAACGTTTACCAACCGTTTTGGTTGACACCTCGGCAATGATTGAATTTGAAAATTTGACTCTGGCAGACGATACTTACGCCGTCCCCGGAGACATAGACATGCTCATTGGAGCATCGCTTTTCCCTCATCTTTTGTTACACAATAAGGTCAGGGGCAACTCCTCGCATACCGCACCTTACGCACTGGAAACCGTCTTGGGCTATGTAGTCGTTGGCTCCGCCCCTTTCATGGATAATATTTCGGCAACCTCTTATTGTTGTATGGCTGTCGAACCGCTTAAGTCGTTAGTCCGCAAATTTTGGGAGATGGAGGAGGTGAACGTTCCACCATAGTTAGCATAGATGATAGATTATGCGAGGAAATTTACAAACTTACAAATGGCGGAAAAACGTTTCTACAGTTCGGAGCGTAGGATGCTCGCCTCACCCCGATTAAAGGAAGCTTATGACGGCGTCATTAAAGAATGTATAAGGGAAGGTTACATATCACTTGTGGCTCCAAAATTAGACAACTACGAAGACACACCGTCGTATTTCATACTACATCACGTGGTCATTAGGGAAGACAAACTTACGTCTAAGTTACGTGTAGTGCTCGACGCTAGTGCTAAAACTAGTACTCACCTGTCTCTTAACGATATCCTCTATAGTGGGCAAAATTTACAGGGCAGTTTATTTAATACAATAGCAAATTTTCGTTTGTTTAGTATAGCACTATCCGCCGATATTCGCCAAATGTTTATTTGCATAGGGTTCCGTGAATGCGACCGTCGATTTCAACGCATTTTATATCGCTTTGACCCAAAAGAACCTCTAATGCTGTTTGAATTTAATCGCGTTTGCTTTGGTTTAAAGTCGAGCCCATTTCATGCGCTACGTACGGTGAGACAGCTCGCCGCCGACGAAGGTCCCTCCTATCCTAGAGCTAAGAGGGCAATTGAGAGTGGATTATATATGGATGATTTTGTGTATTCGGTTGATAGCGTGGAGAAGGCCACCCTAACCACTGCCGAGGTTATAAGGCTCATGAAAGCGGGTCAATTCGATCTCGTCAAGTGCACTAGTAATTCGCGTACGGTTTTAGATACAATCCCACTATCATACCGTCTTTCGGCGATAAAGGAATTCGACGTTTCTGATACGCACAAGGTGCTCAGTTTGTGTTATTCACCAGAGTCCGACGTGTTTAGCCTTAAGGTAAACCCGCCCGCAGAAACGTGCACAAAGCGCACAATGCTGTCATGCGTTGCTAGATTATGGGATGTCATGGGTTTCGTAGCTCCGGTGGTGCTATACGCTAAGCTTTTGATTAAACAACTTTGGTTATGTGAATGCGATTGGGATGATCCGCCGCCTGATAGCATTTTTCGGTCGTGGCTGCGATTTAGAGAGGAACTCCATTACTAAACGAAATTAAAATACCACGTCATATAAACGTCGATAGAAATAGCGTCATCACGGTTGTTGGGTTTGCAGACGCCAGCGAGGAGGCTTACGGAGGCGTTGTATATTTTCACGTCCAGAATAATGGTAGAAGTTCGATTAGCCTCATTAGCTCTAAGTCAAGAGTCTCCCCCCCGTAAGGTGGTCTCTCTCACGCGCTAAGAGCTTTGCGCGATATTAGTCCTTGCCAAGCTTATCACCGCAGAAAGAACATTTGCCTTTTCTGACTCAACCGTCGCTTTATGTAGAGTTCATTCTTCACCCCATCGTTGGGATACGTTTGTCGCGTACCGTGTGGCCCAGATACAAGACGAGTTAGGAACACGGAACTTTTATCACGTGTCCGGTGCGGGAAACCCTGCCGATTGTCTATCCCGTGGACTCAACCCGATGCAAATAATGGACCATCCGCTATGGTTCCACGGAACTTCTTGGGTTCACTTGGAACCCTCGCAGTGGCCAATAACCGATTTCGACCCTTCGTCAGTGTCCCAACCACCGGAAGAGAAGAGGCACGCTCTGGTGGTGAACGATTCGAGAGAAGTTTCTCCAATCATTGTTTTGGCGAACCGTTTGTCCTCTTGGTCTAAATTATTGCATAACGTGATTTACGTTTGTCGATTCGGGAAGCTTTTACCGCGACGTTCGTATATCGTAGCGTCCGATTACAGTTATGCCGAGTTGCTAGTATTGCGTGAACTTCACACGTTACGTGCACATTTTTCCGATGAAATTACAAGATTACAATCAAATATAACTTGTAGTCGCGCTTTTTAACGTCTTAAGCCATTTTTACAAGATGGAATCGTCAGGGTAGGTGGACGCTTGTCTAACTCGCAGTTGAGTTTCGACCAACGGCACCCTATAGTTTTAAAGTTTGTAAAGTTTTGTAAAGTTTGTAAAGACCATATCATGAATTTTATTAAATATGTTTAGTAATTTAGTTAGTTTTAGTAGTATTAATTTAGTTGATTATTACCATAAATTGAATTCTCACGCTGGCACCGACTTGCGGATGTCAATCTTGCGTCAGAACTATTGGATTCTTTCAGCACGTGATTTGATCCGCAACAGGGTGCACAGATGTATAGCTTGCTATCGAATACGTCCTAAGCCGCCATTTCCGGAAATGGCGGACTTTAGGTCTTGTCGAGTAACACAATCCGTTTGTGTCCTTTGCCCATTCAAAATTTGGATTAGTTTTCTAGATTAGAAATTGTAGTCGAAATTTAGGTTTAATCTTAGCGTTAGTTGTTTTAGTTATTTTTGAAGGGGGGGGGGGATGGTTGCGCGGAAAGCCATTCGTATTTGAATTTATTCGTGGGTATGCTTGCCAAGCGTTTGTCCTTTCCATGACCTATCGTCTATCCATACACACAGGGGTGGTGGGGTGAGAGGGGAAAGAAGAAATTCTAGAATGTTGCGTAATTCTTGCAACCAATGAGAAGAGCGCCCAACTTAGGTAGGAAAGAAGCCGATATAAGCTCGCGCGCTGGGCTCGAGCGCTCTCTTGCCTTCGCGCCGCTAGTCAAACCGCAACCTGGAGCAGTCGCGCTCCAGGAGTAACCGCCTCAACTCGTGTGAGATATCGTCGCACACCGTTCACTTCCATCGCACCACGGGCCAGGACCGCATCCCTGGGGCCCCAGGAGATCCGCCAGAAGTCGCACCGCAGCAACAGAAGCGTTCAAGCCGCATCGAAGTCACACCCCGGTAAGTGTGTTTCTTTTTCTTATGATGCCTGCTTGAGTATTTGTTTGTTAGTTAATCCGCCCCCATTTCATTCCTCCTAATGTGCTCAAGCAGGATTCCTTCATAACTTTGGCAAACTATAGATTTCGGAAGAGCGAGTGCATTGTCAAAGAACCGCGGGCCACATCCGCCATCTTGTTGAGGCAGAAGAAGCTCCACCGCGTATACAGTCCATCTAGTATAACATCTCGCGTAATAGGGTCAAGGCTCGACCGGGGAATCGGACTCGGCGATCCTAAGGCCCGTCGCCCAACCATTATTCATAATTTAACTGTACCAGAATTTTACGCGTACACTGACAATTCAGAAAGTATTGATTTTACTTCACTTTGTAGCAATGATTTTTGTCGTTTTGCTTTTAGAATAACAAATTAGGGCATTCAATATAATCAATTCTTTTATAAGTACATGTACATCTACTACGTATATGTAGTTTTATAATTGTGTCTTGAGACGATTATTCTCAAATATTAAATTAATATGTTATATGATTGTTTACAGTCTGAGCTACTAGGCTGTCGCACGTATTTTCCTCCTTGCTCTGACTCCATCCCATTTTCGAACAATTCTAGATATATATGTCTAACTACAAAGAAGCAATTTGAACGAATATAGATACGAAAAATCGTCTATATATGTTACATTAACAATGATTAACAATGACATGACAATTAAAATGCTACAATAACTAAAAAGTTACCTTAGTAATTACGTACTTTGATCTATTGCAAAATGCATGCGATGCAACTCGCAACTATGTAGCATCAGGATAGGTGCATATAAAGGAAAAAATGTTTGCTAAATAGTATTGCAACTAATTATAGCACATATTCTTTACTCTTTAGAGTTCTTCAATTAAGTTTGAAATATAACATTGGAATTTTTCTAATTACTATATTTGATTACCTAGAGATTACCTCAATCATAATAACTAATAAAAGAAACAATTCACGATTGAGTAAATTAAACTGACAGGTTGTTACACGTATTAATTATGTAGGTCAGAAATCGAACAGAGACAGGTAAGACAATCATAATAATAACCACTAATCCTAAGTAATAATGACACGTTCTACTTAGAATATTACAATGTAAAACGTACCGGCGTCTTGATAACGCGGCCACTTCGCGTTGATTTTGGAGTTAAAACTTCGCTAGAAGTGTCCGCGTTATTTGTGCTAACAAAACTATCGTTACAACTATCATCACTAAAATTAATATTATTGCTTAAATCATTTTCGTTCAGAATGTGCGCGGGTTTTAACCTATCCATAGAAACAGCACTTTCTTTTTCTCCTATTTTTTATGACAAAAGTTTTCCCTCTCCTGCTTATGACGCTATAGGGGCCATCGTAAAATCATAAAATCATTCCGAACAAATACATATTTCCAATTATCTAAACTACCAGCAGTAAATAAAGAACGCGAATAACACGTGACAAGTGACACGGTGGTCTCATATTCGAATTATGTATATTATCCCGTAACGTTTGTAAATATTCCGAATCCGTATTGCAAAATTTCGCGTCTTCGAAGAAATCACCCGGTAATCTGATTGATTTACCGTAAGTTAATTCAGCTGCGCTCACACCACTGTCACTTCTAGTAGCGGCGCGTAGAGCTAACAGCACTACTAGTAATTCAACTACCCATGAACTGTTGCATTTTAAGCGTGCCATTAAAGCCACTTTTAGTGCTCTACGCCAACGCTCAACCATGCTGTTATTCTGTGGATGATAAGGCGTGGTGCGTAATTTGTGAATCCCTAAGTATTTCATTAACCGGTAAAAGAGGTCACTCTCGAACTGTCTACCCTGGTCGCTGGTCAGCTTTGCAGGGCATCCGAAACGAGAATGTTGGATACATTCAAACTATTCTCGCTACAGTATCCACTGTAATGTTCTGTACCGGAAAAGATTCAAGCCATCCGGTACAACGGTCTATCATTGTTACACAGTATCTATGTGTAAATGCTGAAAACGATCGGGTCGATCAAACTGCCTTGCACCGGATACAGTGTGCCTTGTAATTTTAACCTTTTGACAATTAAGATATGCCTGTGCCCACTTCGCTACATCGCGATCCATATCTGGCCAAAAGAACTTTTGTTTGATTAAGTTTTTAGTTGCCTTAATGCCAGGATGACTGAGGTCATGCACGGAATGAAATGCTGACTGCCTGTATTGTTTCAGTAAATAAGGTCTAATATTACTTGATGAGATTTCACAATACACAGGTTTCTCACAGCCGGGCAAATGGCACTGCTTAACTGCAAGTTGCTATCCGACACTTTTGATGCTTGTTGTAGGTATTCGTCACTAGATTGTTGTATTGCAATATCCTTGTAATTTCACGTTGTGGGGCAATTTACTGTCCTAATTTTTTTTCTTTTATTGGATGTACACAACAGTTTACATTCAATTTTATGTAACATAAATACCTATTATATACAAAGTTTTGACCTGGAATACAAACCAAAAATGCGTACATACAGTTGCAACATGAATTATCCGTAAATATATTTATGTATATATTTTACTCAAAAAAAACTATTTATAAATTTAACAAATTTTACGACAATATAGTAAAAGTTTATTATGACGATAAATAATTAATGTGGAGATGACTTGAAGTAGTGGAATAGTTGAGTACGTAGCTTATTTATATTATTGTCAAAGACATCAATGTCCTTACCTGACTCCGTTAGAAATAAATCATTATAAGAGCGACACATTCGTGTTAAAGGATTGTAAAATGAAGTATTGTTCTTATAGACGTTTAATATAAACGTATTAAGACGACGCCTGGGATTTGACTTAATATTGAAAGCGATTTGGGATAAAAGCTTTGGGGAAACAATTTTGCAGTGTATTAGTTTATGTAAGCAAAGAATACCTTGTATAGCACGTCTATTACGCAGTGATGAAACTCCAAATGTAAGTAGTCCTTCCTGATAAGAATTTGCTCCCTATCGTCTAAACTTAAACAATCCAAAGGGTGTAATTATGGCAGTCTTTTCAATATCCGATTCTAGTACTGGAATGAAATGATACACCCGTTTGAAATCCAATCGGGTAAATATCTTTTTATTACCGGCTAACACGTACTTAAAATCTTGCAGCCTTGGTATAGGATAGCGGTCGGGATTACTTATCGCATTCAACCTACGGTAGTCGCCACACGGAGGAATGTCCCCGTTTTTTTTAGGGACAATGTGTAAAGGGCTTGACCATGCACTTTTAGATGGTCTACATATAATGTTTTCTTATATTTACGCGAACACTACACATTGAAATAATACTAGTTTTAACGGAATTTATCGCGTATATTTAACTTTTTTACCCGACGTTTCGAGAGCTTTACAGCACCCATGGTCACGGGAAGGACTGAGATGTTCAACGTCCAGCTGTCATAGTTAACCGCGGTTACCATAGATTAAACTTTAACTTTTGTTCCGATCTACACAGTATGAGCTTATGTTATGTTATGTATGAGTCTTGCAGTTGTATGCTTGGGTTGGGATTTAATTTTATTTATTATAGGATCCCAAGCAGATGGTAGCACCCAGCCATCTTCTCTATTGAAATTAGGATGTTTTTTGATTTCAATAGCCTCGCGAATCATCCTTGGAAGGAATCGGTGTTCTTTAGCGAGGATTTGTGGTCTATCAAATCTGATGTAGTGACGGGGGCGATCTTGTACATGTTCACAGACTGCAGACTTCCCGGAGCGTCGGTTCTTCACGTCAGCTATATGTTCTTTGACGCGGGTTTTAATTGATCTTTTAGTTTGTCCTATGTAGGAGAGACCACATTCACAATCAAGCTTGTACACACCTGCATCTTGCAGAGGGACGTTACACTTGACTGATGGTAAAAACTGACCAATCTTCTTCGGCGGCTTGAAGTATGTTTTGATGGAAGCGCGCTTCAAGATGTAGCCAATCTTGTCAGTGACTCCTCTAACATATGGCAGTACAGCAGGTACACGCTCGACTGTGGCCGGCTTCACTCGTTCTCTGTGACGTAGGCGTGGGACCCGAAGCTTGTTGTCATGCAAAACTTGCTTGACATGTTGGAGCTCGGCAGCCAGGTGTTTACTGTCACAGATCCCTCGTGCTCTCTGAAACAAAGATTTACCCACGGTAGCTAACTGTGAAGGATGGTGGTGAGAATCACCGTTTAAATATCTATCTGTATGGGTCTTTTTTCTATACACAGTATGGCTCAAGGTGTTATCAGGATTCCGAATTACTAACACATCTAGAAAAGCTAAGGAATTGTTTGCCTCTAACTCCATTGTGGTCTACATATTCCTAGATCTACCATAAGCTTGAACTCTTCCTTAACCCGCTTGTACCTGTCCGGAGGTAGAGGCCTAGCCTTCGCATAGACGGGTGGGCCTATTGTCTCGATGTAATGACATACGGAATGCTTAGGAGTCTCCTTATACGACACAGGTTTAGTCAAATCCGGGTACTTAAGTAACATATCATGCCATTTATTTTTACTATCTATGGTTCTAATAGACGACTCACCGTTACTATTGTGCGCTACAATCGAAGCGAAAACATTGCGAGTGTAAATCTACCAACAGTTCATAATGGCTTAGAAAGTAGGCGCCGATTATAGGCTGCTTAACGTCCGCTATAATAAAAGACCATCTAAATGCTCTCCTTAAATTAAAAATTAAAACTAGAGTACGCATACCATAGGTTCTGATTTCCGTTCCATTCGCCGCATATAACTTATAATTATCACTCGCGATAGGTAATGTTGCGTGGCTAAGTTGACATCTGGCACTAGGGCCATCTGGTGTCGGGTAACAGAGCGAGGACAGCTTTTCAGAAAATACATGACTCGTCTTTCAACCAACAGCGCCATCTAGTATCGAACAGAAGTATTAAGCTTTCTGGAAGCCGCACACTCGAATTTTCTGCGCTTGGTCGGTTGGCGCGCGTATTAACTTGAATATTCTGGAATATTCTGGATGTTTTCGTGGAAGAGCCCTATATAAAGGCGCTGCAATACGCGATCGGGGAAGTATTGAATTTGGCGAGACAAGCGAAGCTTCGGAGCGGAATAAAGTGAATCAGTGTGATTAATTATTAATGTTCTAAGTTTATTTAGTGTAAAGTGAATTAAAGTGTTAATTTAGGTAACTATATCGGCAATTTTTATTGTCACGAACCTCAAGCTCATAACAATTGGTGTCAGAAGTGGGATAAAATCATGCCGATTTTACCTAAGGAGGAAACGGAGGGTGTCCGTACCCGAAGTCAACACCAGCAGGAGACGGACCAAAGAAGATTTGATGGTGCAACGCCGCAGACGTCGGAGGGCCAGCCGCCGGCTGCTGGCTCGTCAGTAGCTCCTACATCTGCAGCACCTGACTTAGGTGCACTGATGGTGATGCTGCAGGAGCAGGCTCGCCGACAGGAGGAACAGGCTCGCCGACAGGAGGAACAGGCCCGCCGACAGGAGGAACAGGTCCGTCGTTTGGAAGAGCAGCTGCGGGGCGGACAGGAGGAACAGGCCCGTCGTTTAGAAGAGCAACTCCAACGCGATAAGGAAGAGCAGATCTTTCTCATGAAGGACCTTCACGCTACCTTCGGAAAAGAGATACGGGAGGTGAAGGATAAGATTGCTCAACATGACAACCGCCTGTCGGAAGCTGAAACCCGAATCAACCAAGTAAACAATCGGGTTGACAACGTGATGGCTGACGTGAAGAAAACGCTGGACGACCTCAAACTTGGGGATGGAACAACAGCTCCCGTAGTAGCTACAACACCTTTGCTACGTGGATTCAAAGTGCCGCCGTTCGACGGGACCTCTTCCTGGTCGGCCTACAAAATCCAGTTCGAGGCCGTCATGGAGTCGAACGGCTGGAATAAAAGCCAAGCCATGACTGCACTCACCCTAGGCCTGCGCGACCAAGCCTTAACTGTGTTGGAAGTTCTCAGTAAGAAAGTGACCTACAAGCAGCTCCTTGAGGCCTTGGAGGCGAGATATGGCGACGCTCACCAGGAACTTGTACTCACCAGGCTAATTGGCGATGCCTGTCTGGTCTACTTGGATGACATCATCATTGTGGGCCGTACATTTGAGAAACACCTTCAAAACCTGGAACGCGTGCTCATGAAGATTCAGAGTGCCAACCTCAAGTTGAGTCCGAAGAAATGTTCACTATTCAAACGGCAAGTTAACTTTTTGGGGTATGTAGTATCGGAAGAAGGTATATAGCAGCTGTCAAGAATTGGCCGGTTCCAAAAGACAAGACGCAGGTTAGAGCATTTTTGGGTTTATGCTCCTATTACCGGCGATTTGTGAGGAACTTTGCAGATACAGCCAAACCTCTGCATAAGCTAACCGAGGAGAAGCGACATTTCTGCTGGGATGAAAGTTGCAATATCGCATTCCAGGAGCTCAAGGACCGTCTGTGCAAAACACCTATTTTTGGATACCCTGATGCAAGCAAAGAATTTATAGTTGACACAGACGCAAGTGATATAGGACTTGGCGGTGTGTTGTCTCAACGGAATGGTGATCAAGAGGTCTTGATAGCGTACTTCAGCAAGTCATTGTCAAAACCGGAAAGGAACTATTGTGTCACAAGATGCGAATTGCTAGCGGTGGTAAAGTCATTGCAGCATTTTAGCAAATATCGTATGGGGCGGAAATTTCACTTACGAACTGATCATGCTGCACTAAAATGGCTATTGTAGTTTAAAAATCCAGAAGGACAAGTTGCGAGGTGGATTGAACCACTGCAGGAATATGACTTTGAGATCGAACATCGCAGCGGGAAATCTCATGGCAACGCAGATGCATTGTCAAGAAGACCTTGTCCTGAAGATTGCAAACATTGTACTAGGCAAGAAAGTAAGGAAGTGGTATCCGTGAGGATGCTCAGGGCAGACCACCTCAGCAACGAGTGGAAGGACAGCTTACAACGTGCACAGCAGGAAGATCCGGACATCAAGCCGATTCTGAAATGGATGAAGGCCAGTGCTCCCAAGCCCAAGTGGAGCGACGTCTCAGCGATGAGTTCGACCACTAAAAGCTATTGGGCCCAGTGAGACAGCTTGCTACTTCAGGATGGAGTTCTGTGCCGTAAATGGGAAAATTTTCGGGGAGACAGCTGTCATTTGCAAATGGTTGTCCCTAAAGCTAAGGTACCGGATATTCTACAGCTGTACCATAATGATTATTCAGGAGGCCATCAGGGAGTTAAACGAACTCTACTGAAGATCCGAGAACGGTTTTACTGGGTCCACCGTCAAAATTATGTCGAGGACTGGTGTCGCAAATGTACAAGTTGTGCGGCTGTAAAGGGACCTCAGACTCGTAGTAGAGGTGCATTGAAGTTGTACAATGTTGGTGCACCATGGGAGTGAATAGCCATTGACGTGGCGGGGCTGTTTCCGGAGAGTGAAAGCGGTAACAAGTATTTCATGGTTGTGATGGATTACTTCACTAAGTGGCCAGAAGTCTTCGCCATTCCAAATCAAGAAACTTCAACAGTTGCAGATAAACTAGTTCATGAAGTCTTCTGTCGTTTTGGAGTACCTTTAGAGATTCACAGCGATCAAGGAAGGAATTTTGAGTCTCAAATTTTCCAGGAAACTTGCCGAGTTATGGGTACTCATGAAACAAGAACGACTTCTTACCACCCGCAATCTGATGGAATGGTAAAAGGATTTAATCAGACATTGGAGAGGTACCTAGCAAAAGTTGTAGACAACCGGCAACGAGATTGGGACAAGCACATACAACCGTTTTTGTTGTCATAACGAAGCGTAGTTCACGAAAGTACATCAGTGACACCAGCTTTCGCAAACTTTGGAAGAGAATTACGGCTGCCTGCAGACCTGATCACCGGGATACCACCTGATGCCCCACGAAGTATAACCGATTATGCAAATGACTTGCGGAACAAAATGAATGACATTTATGAGCACGTCAGACAATCGGGCCAGCAAATGTCTGAAAAGATGAAAACCCGGTATGACCGAAAAATGAACAACAAAGGGTTTGACGAAGGTTCACTAGTGTGGTTGCACAATCCAGTCCGCAGCAAAGGGAAATCTCCTAAGCTTCAAGCTAAATGCCGTTCCATTTACCGTACCCGTACCGGATTGTGACCAGGATCAACGATGTAACCTACCGGATACAGAAAGGCGCAAGAGGGACTCCTAAGATCGTCCATGTGGATCGCCTGGCGCGTTATTATGGGGCCGACAATGCTCGGGACGACAATGTCTTAGGAGGGGGCAGTGTTGCGCGGCTAAGTTTACATCTGGCACTAGGGCCATCTGGTGTCGGGTAACAAAGCGAGGAGAGCTTTCCAGAAAATACATGACTCGTCTTTCAACCAACAGCACCATCTAGTATCGAACAGAAGTATTAAGCTTTCTGGAAGCCGCACACTCGAATTTTCTGCGCTTGGTCGGTTCGCGCGTATTTACTTGAATATTCTGGAATATTCTGGATGTTTTCGTGGAAGAGCCCTATATAAAAGCGCTGCAATACGCGATCGGGGAAGTATTGAATTTGGCGAGACAAGCGAAGCTTCGGAGCGGCATAAAGTGAATCAGTGTGATTAATTATTAGTGTTTTAAGTTTAATTAGTGTAAAGTGAATTAAAGTGTTAATTTAGGTAACTATATCGGCAATTTTTATTGTCACGAACCTCAAGCTCGTAACAGTAATAACGCACACTTTTTCACCACAGGAGTCACAGATACGTTGGCACCGGTATCAATTAAAAACTTAAGTTCGGTATTTTTGTCGAAAACGCATAGGCGGTTATTATGCAAACTGATACATGCCTCCGCCCCTGACTGTATCGTATCTAGTTTCCCTGTGCGGACGACGTAGATGGCTTTGCTCCAGTCCAATTGCAAGGATCAAGGCACTTCACGGCCTTGGGACCATAACGATGATGGAAAAGCATAACCACTTCGGGTTCTTCCGGGACATACTACCGCTGCGTTGCGGCGATCCCGATCGCCTCGGCCTCCCCCTGTTACTTGAGTTATTGTTGCGTTGATTGGATTTGGACCGACGTAGTTCTGTTATTTAGATCTGCAGTTTACCCACAATGTCCTCCAAATCGCTGAGCTTGCCTAATGTAACGCTGCTTTGGCAATTTCCGCCAGCCTGGTCGCTTCCATAACCTTATCCGCCACCGTCGCCAGGCTTTCCAGGTCCTTTACCTTGATGACGGCTAGAACAGCTTGAACGGCCTTGGGTAAATGTCTGGTCCACATTATCCGGAGTGTAGCGTCTGGCATTTTATTCTTCGCGAGGTCTCGCATCCGACGTAAGAGCTGCGATGGCTTTTGAGTGACGAGCTCCATCTCCCCCAGTAGTTTCTGAAATTGTCAGATCTCTGACTCCTCAAACACCTGCAGAAGCCGATCCTTCAAAGTCTGATACCTCCTTTCGGATGGCGATGACAGAGCGCTATACAGCAGGTAGATCACTTACCTGCTGTATAGCGCTCTTGCTTAATTTAGTTACGACCAGGTTTAGCTCGTTTTTCTGGTTTTCTATTACGGCCTCGAACTGAACGAACCAGAGTCGCAGTTGATCCGTCCAGAAGTCGGGTTTCTAGAAGAAACGCTGATACTCGCCAGCGCCACGGCGCCATCTGCGCAAGTCTCCGTTGACGCCTGCTCACCCTTCGCAGGTGGTAGTACCGGAGCGGGCGGGACAGGCGCTGCAGGAACTAGCGCAGATCCACGTTGCGGATACATATTTTACCGACACTATTTAACAAACGGTTCTTCACGGGGTCACCAATATACAGTCTTATGAATACTGTATTTAATTAATTAATTATTTAATTGTTAAGTCCACTAAGGTTTACAATTAAGGTTGCAATAAATGAAAACACGTGTCGTGTAAACTACTGTGTTTTCATGTGTATTTGCGACTCATTTTTAACGTGGCGGACGCAGCCGCCACACCTATAACTATTATACATATTACACATAAATATAGCTGTTATACTTAAATAAGTATGGATATGATGTAGAACACCGGGAACGCGATCTAAAGAGCCCAGTATATTATATACCTATATTGTGCCCCACACATACCATCATCTGCTACGTGTCGACGATCTATTTTGAAGTACAACTTCTAACTCTTCTAACTTCTACAAAGCAAATTATGAGTTTATAATTGAGGATTTGGATAAACTGGGCTGGGCTACATTGATTAATACAAATAAAGCGGAAGAGGCAGTTGAGATTTTCTATAATGTAGTTTTTAATATATTCAGAAAGCATGTTCCACCAGTATCCTCTAAATCTGCAAAGATATCCGGTGTGGTTTACATCTTCTATAATTCACATCGCAAAGAACAAACGTAAATCATGGGTTAGAAGAAAAAAGTAAAAAATGCATCTCATTATGAACATTTCTCAATTTATAGGCAAAGTTTCAAATTGGAAGCTCCTAAATGTTTTTCTAGACATATTAGCTCAGTTGAAAATAGTATTCATTTCTAATAAAAAAAACTTCATCTTGTGTTTCGTCCCTCGCACATAACATATTGTTACGAGCTTGAGGTTCGTGACAATAAAAATTGCCGATAGAATTACCTAAATTAACACTTTAATTTTCTTTACACCAATTCAAACTTAAAACACTAATAATTAATCACACTGATTCACCTTATTTCGCTCCGAAGCTTCGCTTGTCTCGCCAAATTCAATACTTCCCCGATCGCATCTTGCAGCGCCTATAAATACAAATTAGCACCGAAACATCCAGAATATTCAAGTAAATACGCGCAAGGCGCCGGAAATTCGAGTGTCGACTTCTAGAAGCTTAGTTCTGCGTTTCGAGACTAGATGGCGCTGTCGGTTGAAAGATTAGTGTTTAGGCTTTATCGGGACTTTAGAAGTAAAATGAGTGGACTGTATTAACAATATGTTTAATGCCGTAAAACCTCTAAACAAACATATTATAAATTGAAAAATAAAGTGCCCGTCTGATACCGCGTCTCGCAGCTGAGTGAGGTACAGAAGCGCTCGCGCTGCCGCGAGGTCAGCGACCGGTCCGCGCTCCCACGCGTCCATCATTTTGGCCGAGGCGCGATGACGTGCGCCGACATATTCCTCGCGTTGAAGAGACGTCTTCAATCTTCAATTGGTAGAGGACAGATGCAGTTGACAGCACGACGAATGATACCTCGCTTCGTCATCAACTCAGCCACTCGCGTGACTCCGTCTACGCCGGGATAGGTCGTTATGACCCGGCCCAGGGTCCAGAGAAGCGGTGGTATTGTTTTGTCCTTGATAAGAACTAAAGACCCCGGCTTCACCTCTGGAAAGAAACCACTTGGATTTGGCCTGCAGCAGAGAGATGTATTCATTATGAAAGCGACTCCAGAAGTGCTGTCTGATGTACTGTGTTCTCCTCCAGCGATTCAGTCGCGTGATGTTGGCATCAGTCACCTGGGAATGTGGTACAGATAAGAGTGGTCGTCCAATCAGGAAATGAGCGGGAGTAAGTGCCGAAAAATCGTTAGGGTCTGAAGAGAGAGGAGTAAGAGGGCGCGAATTCAAGACCGCCTCTATGTGCGCAAGACAAGTAGCCATCTCCTCAAAGGTAAAATGTGTTAACCTTTAAGAGTCTTTTTAAATGATGCTTGCAAGATTTTACAGTAGCCTCAGCTAGTGAATTAAAATGTGGGCTGTAAGCAAGCGTGAAAATAAATTCGATACCCTGTTGTGCTACTTCAGGTGCAACACTCGATGAGTGCAAGAACCTATGCATTTCATTTGATGTGCCTACGAAAATTGTCCCGTTATCGGACGTAATGCTTTGAGGCTTGCCTCGACGCGCCACGAAACGATTTAGAGCGGCCATGTAAGCCTCAGAGGTGAGGTCAGTGACGAGCTCCAAATGTACGGCTTTCACTGCAGAGCAAACAAAAATGCACATATAAGATTTTGTAAGTTTGCAGCCGCGACCTCTACGATCGGCCACCAATACTGGCCCAGCGTAGTCAACATAACAATTTAAAAATGGAAATTCAAGATGAGTTCTTGACTGAGGTAGTTGACCCATTATAGACTGAACGCTTTGAGCCTTACGTCTGAAACACTTAAGGCATTTATTCACGACATTTCTGGAAAGGTTTCTACCATCTATAGGCCAATAAGTCTGCCTTATATGTGACAATAGTAATTGAGGACCGGCATGTAGTAGCTCTAAATGTTTCATTTGAAATATAAGCTTAGTAAGTATGTGCTTACTACATATTATTATGGGATGTTTTACACTGAAATCGTAGGGGGAGTTATCGAGCCTCCCGCCCACGCGGATGAGGTTATGTTCGTCAATGAACGGAGTTAAAGAAATCAATCTACTATTGCGTGGCAATTTTTGTTTAGATTTTAAAAGATGAAATTCTTCAGAAAACATTTCTAAGTGTGAATAATGTATTATTACATTATACGAATTTTGGAGTTCTGTTATGGAAAGATCGCCACAAAATTTATCTTTATTTTTTAGATTATATATAAATCTTTGTACATATGCAAACATCCTTTGAATTCTTGGAAAACTAGAATATTTTTCTAATAAGCGATGAATGATAGATGAATATATGGTTGAATGTGAATGATTACTAACAACATGATGGTCGCTATCACTACATGTGAAATGAGTCACTACATCCGGCAAATCATGTTTCTCTGTGTTTGGCATTTTAGGCCACTCATTTTCATTACGCAACAGAAAAGAGGGTCCGGACCACCACAGAGATGTGTCCTTGATAACGTCAGCGTTAAGACCACGGGAAACAAGATCCGCCGGGTTGTCCTTCGACGGTACGTAGCTCCAGGTATGACCACAAGTGCTCTCCTGTATCTCGTTGACTATATTTCTCACAAAACGTTTTAATTGGTTGGCTGGAGTAGAGAGCCAACCCAAGACTATGGTTGAGTCACACCAGAATCTACATCGGTGAACGGGTAAAGTTAGCGCTTCCTGAACTTTAGTACACAGCCTGGCACCTAACAAAGCTCCAAACTGTTCAAGCCTTGGTATTGTTGACGGCTTGATGGGCGCTATACGATTTTTAGAAACGAGAAGTTTTACGCCAATAGATTTACTGTTACTGCATGACCGAATGTACACACTTGTGCCATTAGCTTTTTCGGATGCATCGGTGAAGACGTGTACTTCACGCGTACTAGAGTCTTCATGCAAAACCCAACGAGGAATCTTTAAATTATTAAAAGATGTTATTGTATTTTGGAATGTCAACCAAATGTTTCTGACCTCGAGCGATACTTCGTCGTCCCAGTCATAGTTGTGTGGCCATAAACGCTGCATGACTCTTTTCGCTTCGACAACGCACGGACCTACGAGGCCTAATTGGTCAAAGATCTGACTGATAACTGAGAGGACGTGACGTTTAGCGACTTTAGTGGTTGACTTTATGTTAATAGTATAAGTAAGGGAATCAGAATTGCAGGCCCAATTAAGACCTAAAGTTTTAGATTGAGATGAATTTAAACCCTGCTCATAAAAATGCAACGTATGAGTATTATACGATTCGTTAATGTTTATAATTTTATTTAGAATTTGAGGATGGTTTGATCGCCATTTGCGTAAGTTAAATTTAGCAGAAGATAGAACCGATTGTACCCGTTTTGCAATTGCTACAGTCTCGGCTATGGTGTTTCCCCCGCTTAATAGTCATCCACGTAGAAGTCACGTCGTATGGCCCGCTGGACCTGACTATCCTCAATGTTATCAGCCAGACCTACCAGGCATTTCGTGGCTAAGTAAGGAGCAGAAGCGGTACCATAAGTGACCGTATTTAATGTATAGGTTCAAACCGAAAAATAATTTTTTGTAGAGGACGTTGGACTGGACATAGCTCAATGGCTCTGTACATTTTCTCTACATCACCTGAGACCACGTATCTATGTTGACGAAAACGTATTAAAATGGAAAATAGATCGTCTTGCACTACGGGACCGACCATCTGTATGTCACTAAAAGACACGCACGAACTGGTAGAGGCCGATGCGTCGAATACTACACGTAGTTGAGTAGTGGTACTAGAGTTACGAATAACTCCATGATGTGGAATGAAATATGTGATCACGGAGTTTTCAGGCGTGGAAGTACAGTCAGAGTCTAAAGTCATATGACCTAAATGCTCATATTCTCTCATAAATTCACAATATTTAGTTTTAAATGAAGGATCGCGCTTAAATCGCCGCTCCAGGGATAGAAAACGATTTTTTGCGTTTTCATACGAATGCCCTAAAGTGCTAGGGTCCTCTTTTAAGGGCATCGTCACGACAAACCTACCATCATTTTTACGAATGGTGGTTTGGGCAAATAGTTGTTCACAGACTCTTTCTTCAAGAGAAAGTGAATGTTTTGACGTCACGTTGTCAAGCTCCCAAAATTGAGTTAGGTCTGGAGTGACGTTGGAATGATGGCAATAGAGTGATGAAACAGAACTAGGTTGATGCGAAATACTACCGGACATAAGCTAACCAAATTTAGTTTCACACAATTTAGGTAGATGTTTCCCTAAATCTATAGTTCTGCTGCCTAAGACATTCCAAAACGCCTCAGCCCCTACCATGATGTCTACGACCGACGGAATATTAAAGTTCGGGTCTGCTAGTGTAAGGCCTGAAGGAATATGGACGTGATTTATATGCACGAATGAAGACGGTAGAACCTTTGTAATTTCAGGTAAAATATGACACTCGATATCAACAGTAAAGGCACAGCATAAAGACTCAATTGTGAGGTGACAAGACTGTGTACTGGTGGATATGTGATTATTAATACCCGTTACCTTGGTGCTCATACCGCGACGTAACAAACCCAGTTTCTCTGATAGTCTCTGTGTAACAGAGTTGGCGGTACCACCGTTGTCCAGCAGTAGCCGCGCGGTGAATTTCTTACCCGACCCGCTGGTCACGTTCACCATAGCTGTGGACAGTAAAACATGCGCAGAAGTAGCAAGCTGCAAGGAATTGGCCGATAGTGCGATATTTGACGCAGAAGGCAAAGCAGAAGACATAGCAGAAGGCAATGAGTTAGAAAATGGTTTGGATTCACTAGATTCTAAATGCAAAAGCGTATTGTGCTTTGTTTTGCAATATTTGCAATGTGTGAGTTTACACTTTTAGCAGAATGTCCGACGCGCAGGCAGTTAAGACAAACATTGTAACCATTTGCCTTTTTTATGCGATCCTAAGTTTCTAAAGGATTCACATTTATATAATATATGAGCCTGGGAGCAAAGTGGACATTTATTTATCTTATTAAAATTATTATCTGATTTTTTATCAACTTGAGTGACTTTAGAATTAGAATGTTTATATGTATGACTATTATTTAAAGCTACAATAGTATTAGTCTGAGAAGAATTGATATTTGACTCGACAGACTCTAACCAATCCGCTTTCCTACTTAAAAAAGAACAAAATTGCATCAAAGTAGGATCATCTATTATAATATTGTTCCTATGCTCTTCCCAGTCACGACTTGTTGTCAAATCTAATTTTTTAGTCATGACATATATTAACACGTTCGCAGCGGCACTGATTTATCTGTACTTTCCATTACTGCGTTACGAGACGTTTGTAACCTCGTTCTAAACCAGAGGTTGTAGCGGCACGAGGCTTATTAAACCCCACCGCCCACAGAAGACAAAAATCCTTTTTTTGGCGCCAAATAAGGTAAATTGTACGTTTTTTGTCGCGATTATTACTATCAATTAGTTGATTAACCTAAATCTGCCGCCGCCCGTGGGCGGATTATTTAGTTTAGATTCTATATGCAAAATAAAATGTGTGGTCTTATGTACCCCATTAGGCACTGAAAAGGGGCAGTTTTTCATATTGTTTAGTGATGTTATTTAATTGTACTTATGGATGCTTTTTATTAAAACATGTTAAACAATAATATTTTTTGCAACCGATACATTCTGTGAGAATTTTCTTCGCTTTTTTGTCAGCCTCAGGACTTGATAAGAAGGTGCGAAGTTTTTCGTAGCATCCTACACATCTCATTTTCTTTGATCCTTTTTCGAGATGATTTGTATTGTTTGGACGGGTTCTGAAAAAAAAACTGATAGTGTATTTTTGAAGCGGGTTGATTACGTGTAGCGATTTACTGGAGCATTTCTATACATGAGAATTGGATCGTTACGGCCTGTGTGTGTTTTGCTTTTGTCAGTTGAATTTATTTGTTATATTCCTACATAATTATTTCACTTAGACTGAGTATAATTTGTAAATATAGATTGGAAACTTACCTGTTTTCCAAATATCGTTAATTTTGAATTAGATTTACCACCCAATTAACTTTCTTCGGCAACGTTTCGACATCTTATTATATCGTCGCGGGTGCAGCGTTTAACGTTTTGCACAACACTAACCGCGTAAAGCTAGCGTAGGGTGCGGTACGAGGTGTGTGGGGTACGAGGTGTTCGCAACCTCGTAACGCACTGTTTTAAGCTTTAATTTATTCTGTGCGGTACGAGGCCCAAAAAATCCGGTATTAAGGTAAATATACCAAAAAACTCGCCATCAATAGCACATCTCAGATATATAGTTATCTCTTTCCTAGACGGAAGCAAACGGAAGTTACGCCTCTCGCACGACAGAGAAGTTTAAGTTTTTCCTTACCGCAATAACGACGAGACACGGACGAGGTGTTTCAAGCCTCGTTTTGCAGTCAACGCGTTAATAATGTGTCACAATATTGAGTGGGCTGATTTAATTTTGTTAGTGCCCTTACATTTTTATTAATTGTATCTACGAGGTTGCTGATTGAGATACTTGACTCCTTGACTATAGGATCGACATCAAATAAAGCTTGCACATGATTATTCACAAGAAGGCGATTGTTGTTATACCGCTCACACAACATGTCCCACGCAATTTTATAATGATCGCCTTTAAAATCAATATTTTTAATAACTAAGGCTGCGTTTCCACGCAATGAAGCGCGCAAAAAGTTGAACTTGTTTATTTAATTGATACTAGAGTTGTCGTGAATCAATGACGTAAATGTATCTCGAAATTCAAGCCAGCATTGGTAGTTCCCATCAAAATGAGGTAAATTAATTTTAGGCAAACGAATAAAACTATTCTTATTAGGACAGTGTGCACCTGAGTCAGCGTCTCTGAAGTCCGCCTCCGACCCAGTACCGTTGGACGAAGCACCGAGCAGGCTACGCGTGATGGCCACCAGATTGAAGAACTGACGTTCAAAGTCCTCACGCTCAACTAACGCAGACGCCGCATCATCGGCAAGCACATCTATGTTTGTCTGTAATTCGTCAAATTCGGAATATAAGGTTTCGAATTTATTAAAACGCTCCGCTAAGTCTAGACGTTGCAACTCAGAAATATCAGAACTACTTTTAATTAAATTTAAATAATTGTTGTAAATTGTAAGCTTTGATTTTATCGAACTACGCTTCTTCAATAAAGTTTTTAAACTATCTGCCATTTTATTTTTATATGAACACAGCAAAAGAAAAGAAAACGTTGATTACTTTAGGACAAAAAAGACTAAAGCTATGCGAGAACAAAAGGGACTGTTGCACTCAGGTAAAAATATGAATCAGCGCAAGGTCAACAAATCGACACTTGAGCGCTTGATATTTGTAACGGAATAAACATTTAAATTTAAACAAGCGAGCGTTGCAATGACAAAGCAATTTTTAAAGCACTGAAGTTAATAAGGTACCTACTTATTATATACAGGATGGCCCAAAAGTCGTGGATCAAACGCAACTAGGGGTTAGATGGGGTCATCAGCTGCAAAAAGTTGTTCTACGGGAGGTCCTTAAAGTCAACCCCTGCAGAGTTATAATTTATTTTGTGTTTTTATGAGAAAATTGACTTTTTTTAACTAATTCTTATTAGAATGCCAAAAAATAAACATCCTCTATCTTTTTTATAATTTTCACTAGATTGGTACTGATGAGTCCTTGCGTTAGACATGCTATTTATGGTTGTTTATTGGGTGTGTTGAAGATAATGTTAAGTTTTACGATTATTATTTTTCTCAAATCATAACTTTTTATTTACTTCGGACCCCACTGTGAAAAAAAAATACTCTACCGAAAAGTGACCCTGTATTACAAGTTTTGGCGCATTTAATAGGGATTCTGAAAAGGTATTACACATGGCCATGAGTGGGTCTAATATCTTTCTAGGACGAAAAAACAAAGCAACGATTGTGAAATAATTGTTTTATTAAGCAAAACATTTTACAATAAATGCTCAAAATTCCTGCCTCTGACCATAATACATAATCTGCACCGTCTAATAAAATTCCTACGTAACCTACGGAATGCACTTCTGTTGTTAGTTACTTGTACTCTAGCAAACTCGAGCTTTTGTCGTAGTTCTTGTTCGCTATTGTTCTCTCCTTGGTAAACTATTTCTTTAAAATAGCCCCAAAGAAAAAAATCTAATGGATTTAAATCGGGCGACCGGGGTGGCCACGCAACATGTCCGCCTCGACCAATCCACCGGTTGGGGAAGCGCTCGTTCAAATGATCTCTGACTGCTCGAGCGTAGTGAGGCGGGGCGCCATCATGTTGCAGCCACATTTCTGCTATTCTTTCTTCTGGAACTTCAGCTTCGTTAAGAATATGGTTTAAATTATTTTGCAAAAAATTTAAATACTGAGCACCATTCAGCCTTGCTGGCATTTCATGCAGCACCAACTGCTGGCCAATTATACCAGCCCACATGTTAATACCAAACAGATTCTGGAATCGATCATTTCTTATGATATGGGGGTTTACTCTGGAGTAAAAATGTAGATTGTGGATATTGAATACTCCCATTCTTCTAAAAGTTGACTCATCCGTCCATAAAACCTTGTTAAAGAACTGCGGATCTTCTCTGTGATATCTTAGCATCTCTCTACAAAACCGCACTCTAGGTTCATAGTCACCGGGCAGCAAAGCTTGCACCCTTTGCACGTGGTAGGCGTGATATTTTTTTCTGTTAATGACACGTTGCACCGTCGATCTTGGAATCCCGATATTACTGGATATTTGGCGTTGACTTATACTAGGATCCAATCTTAATTCTCTCAGCACTTCATCTTCATTTTCAAATTGCATCACTGGTCTGCCTGCTCTCATAGCATGCTGACCGGGTAAGACTCCCTCCATGTACGAATTATGTACGCGCATAAAGACCCTGTAATCCGGAAAACGATCACGGTTAGGGTAGCGTTGACGATATTCCCTGGCAGCAGCCCGGGCATTACCGTCGCAAAAGCCATACAGGTAATGCATTTCTGCATACTCCCGTTGGGTGTATTCTCTCCTCGCAGCAGCCATCTGTCCACTTTTGTAGCCAATCCGTCCGATTCACACAGCACTGGTCACAGGTAGGCAATCTATCACAAGTCCGAAAAACAAAGCGTAGGTCAAAGGAAAGAAACTGGTCACAAGTCGTCGTAAAACCGAGAAAAAGAACACGTGCGTACCCACAGGCAGGAAGCGAGTTACTAAAGAACACTAAACATTCTAAAGAAACATGCTCACGCGCATCCCCCAGCCCCCGCCCCTGCCGGCCCAGCCTTTTGTTTCCTAGAAAAGATATCGCTACCTGAACTGACGGGCCAAACGGCCTTTTACTGACAAAGGATTAAATAGTTAGTGTAAAAGAGAGGCAGAGAGTCTTTGTCATTAATTGTATTAATTCCAGTTTATTTTTAAATAAGCCTAACCGAGTTTTATGGTTGGGTTAACTTTGGCCTTGCCATGAATAATCGTCCTAAAAAGATATCAAAGCCACGCATAACCATGTGTAATACCTTTTCAGAATCCCTATTAAATGCGCCAAAACTTGTAATACAGGGTCACTTTTCGGTAGAGTATTTTTTTTTCACAGTGGGGTCCGAAGTAAATAAAAAGTTATGATTTGAGAAAAATAATAATCGTAAAACTTAACATTATCTTCAACACACCCAATAAACAACCATAAATAGCATGTCTAACGCAAGTACTCATCAGTACCAATCTAGTGAAAATTATAAAAAAGATAGAGGATGTTTATTTTTTGGCATTCTAATAAGAATTAGTTAAAAAAGTCAATTTTCTCATAAAAACACAAAATAAATTATAACTCTGCAGGGGTTGACTTTAAGGACCTCCCGTAGAACAACTTTTTGCAGCTGATGACCCCATCTAACCCCTAGTTGCGTTTGATCCACGACTTTTGGGCCACCCTGTATAGTAAGTGTACTTAGCCAATGAAAGATGTAAAAGATTTTTTCGGCATGAAAAGAAAGCGGGAAAATAACTAATGGGAACGAACTCACTCAAATACGGTTTTTATACTCCCAGGATGACATCAGCGTCTTCAATGTTTACGCAGGCTGCTACGGGAACGACTTCCTTCAATATACGTGGCCGCGGATTCAAATTGCACTCGGCGACCGTTGACCTTGTCGACGTTAATTACGGCAAAAACTGGTAAATGTTTTGCGCGATCGAAGGACCATATGTTTAGGACTTATCGGGACTTTAGAAATAAAATGAGTGGACTGTATTAGCAATAGCTTTAATGCTGTAAAACCTCTAAACAAACATATAATAAATTGAAAAATAAAGTGCCCGTCTGCTACCGCGTCTCGCAGCTGAGTGAGGTACAGAAGCGCTCGCGCTGCCGCGAGGTCAGCGACCGGTCCGCGCTCCCACGCGTCCATCATTTTGGCCCAGGCGCGATGACGTGCGCCGACAATTAGTGATGTCATTTTCTGGAAAGTTCCCCTCGCTCTCGTCCTTGACACTAGATGGCGCTAGTGCCGTGTACATGACGTCGACTTATTCGCGCAACACTGCCCTCTCCTAAGACATGCTCGTCCCGAGCATTATCGGCCCCGTAATAACGCGCCAAGCGATCCACATGGACGATCTTAGGAGTCCCTCTTGCGCTTTTCTGTATCCGGTAGGTTACATCGTTGATTCTGGTTACAATCCGGTACGGGCCGTCTCATTTAGCTTGAAGCTTAGGAGATTTCCCTTTGCTGCGAACTGGATTGTGCAACCACACTAGTGAACCTTCGTCGAACCCTTTATTGTTAATTTTGCTGTCGTACCGGGTTTTCATCTTATCAGACATTTGCTGGCCCGATTGTCTGACGTGCTCATAAATGTCATTCATTTTGTTCCGCAAGTCATTTGGGTAATCGGTTATACTGCGTGGGGCATCAGGTGGTATCCCGGTGATCAGGTCTGCAGGCAGCCGTAATTCTCTTCCAAAGTCTGCGAAAGCTGGTGTTACTGCTGTACTTTCGTGAACAGCGCTTCGATATGACAACAAAAACGGTTGTTGTGCTTGTCCCAATCTCGTTGCCGATTGTCTACAACTTTTGCTAGGTACCTCTCCAATGTCTGATTAAATCGTTCTACCATTCCATCAGATTGCGGGTGATAAGAACTCGTTCTTGTTTTATGAGTACCCATAACTCGGCAAGTTTCCTGGAATATTTGAGACTCAAAATTCCCTCCTTGATCGCTCTGAATCTCTAAAGGTACTCTAAAACGACAGAGGACTTCATGAACTAGCTTATCCGCAACTGTTGAAGCTTCTTGATTTGGAATGGCGAAGACTTCTGGCCACTTAGTGAAGTAATCCATCACAACCATGAAATACTTGTTACCGCTTTCACTCTCCGGAAACGGCCCCACCACGACAATGGCTATTCTCTCCCATGGTGCACCAACATTGTACAACTTCAATGCACCTCTACTACGAGTGTGAGGTCCCTTTACAGCCGTACAACTTGTACATTTGCGACACTCCAGTCCTCGACATCGTTTCGACAGTGGACCCAGTAAAACCGTTCTCGGATCTTCAGTAGAGTCCGTTTAACTCCCAGATGGCCTCCTGAACAATCATTATGGTACAGCTGTAGAACATCCGGTACTCTAGCTTTAGGGACGACCATTTGCAAATGACAGCTGTCTCCCCGAACATTTTCCCGTTTAAGGCACAGAACTCCATCCTGAAGCAGCAAGCTGTCTCACTGGGCCCAATAGCTTTTAGTGGTCGAACTCATCGCTGAGACGTCGCTCCACTTGGGCTTGGGAGCACTGGCCTTCATCCATTGCAGAATCGGCTTGATGTCCGGATCTTCCTGCTGTGCATGTCGTAAGCTGTCCTTCCATTCGTTGCTGAGGTGGTCTGTCCTGAGCATCCTCACGGATACCACTTCCTTACCCTCTTGCCTAGTACAATGTTTGCAATCTTCAGGACAAGGTCTTCTTGACAATGCATCTGCGTTGCCATGAGATTTTCCGCTGCGATGTTCGATCTCAAAGTCGTATTCCTGCGGTAGTTCAATCCACCTCGCAACTTGTCCTTCTGGATTTTTAAACAGCAATAATCATTTTAGTGCAGCATGGTCAGTTCGTAAGTGAAATTTCCGCCCCAGAAGATATTTGCTAAAATGCTGCAACGACTTTACCACATCTAGCAATTCGCAAAACCGCTAAAAGTGTGCTAACTCTCGCTTGTGCATCTTTGCTGGGGGTCCCAGTCGATAGATATTGGCACCGACGTAGCCAATCCACTTCCTCACAAGTACCAACCAGTGTGCCTTTTTCTATAATCTGTTCCTGGTCACAAAGGTTCATCACGCGTACTCCTGAGATGTTAGTGGTCCTGACCAAGGTTCGAGCCACTTTCCTAACCTTTCCACGAGTACACAACGAGGAGGTTGTCCAGGATTCCGAGGAAGACTAACCGGCACAATCGTTTCGCCCCGTTTAACGCCCCTTCTACAAAAAGTTCCTCTTGTCCACACTTCAAAACACCTTGCTTAACGTCAATCGCACAACAATTCTTCCTCATGAAGTCTAAGCCCCGGATGCAGTCGTCCATTATATCAGCCACGATGACATTATGCAGGTAGATCACGTTGCCTAGCTTTAACTCCATCTCTTTCTCTCCACGGGCGGGTATAAGCTGACCGGTGGCTGTTACCAAATTAATGCGTTCTCGGTTGTATGCGGAGTCTCCAAGGAACTGTCTTATAAGTTGGGAACTAACAACCATGCGAGAGGCTCCAGTGTCTATGGTCAGTTTACACGGCATTCCGTTGATCTCGCCCTTGATGATTAGACTGTTCCCATCATGGGTTTGTGAGATCGAGATCCTTGGGGCTCTTTTAACATCAGCCAGCACCCGCCCCGCAGTTCTGGCTTTTACTCGTTTCCCTGCTGCTGTTGGGCGGCGTTGGTAGCCGCACCACCTTCCTGATATCGTTCACCTTCCCTTTCTACGGTTCGCTTAGGGCAGCTGGATCGAAGATGGCCCCATTCCCCACAGCCATAGTACCTACAGCCCTAGGGCTGTATCCTTTATTGCGGTCGCGTACCATAGCTGCTGCAATTTCCCTGACGCGATGGGAGCGAAGATTTCGCCGCACGGCTTCCACCTCCAGTGCATGGGCCAAGGCGTCCCTAAGCGTCTCGTGGTGCCCCAGCCTCACAGCAGCTCTGACCTCAAGGTCGCTGATGCCGTCGATGAATGTCTGCACCAGGTTCCTTTCAATGAGCGCAGGTACAGACTGGTGTGCTTTTCGAACCATCTTCTCCACCTCAAGGGCCCACTGCTGCAGGCTTTCGTTGCTGCATTGCACGCGATCTTTAAGCTGCGCGCGAAAGACGTGTTCCAGGTGAGCGTCACCATATCTCGCCTCCAATGCCTCAAGGAGCTGCTCGTAGGTCACTTTCTTACAGAGAGCTTCCAACACAGTTAAGACTTGGTCGCGCAGGCCTAAGGTGAGTGCAGTCATGGCCTGGCTTTTATTCCAGCCGTTTGCCTCCATGACGGCCTCGAACTGGATTTTGAAGGCGGACCAGGAAGAAGTCCCGTCGAACAGCGGCACTTTGAATCCACGTAGCGAAGGTGCTGTAGCTACTACCGGAGCTGTAGTTTCATCCCCAATTTTGAGGTCGTTCAGCGTTTTCTTCACGTCAGCCATCACGTTGTCAACCCGATTGTTCACATGGTTGATTCGGGTTTCATGTTCAAGGGACCCCCGCGTAGACACCGCAGTGTGCAGACGTGCCTCTCGTTATACTCATTTTCGTAAATATATTATAGTATATAATTTCATAAAAGTGTAGTGAAATAATAGGAGTGCATAAAATCAAGGTGTATGACTGCACTGCGCAAGCAAGAGGAACTTGCCTGTGACGAAGACAAACATATTGCCGTGAGTCTTTGCACCAACTGAACGTGTTACGAAACACCAATCTCACGCTTACACCCCTCCAAAGACGTGCCCAAGGCCACACCCTTTTCTTCCCGCCTAGTGTGCGTGTACGCAAAGACTCGCCTCTTGCATCGATCGCCGGCCGTCGGAACATTTAGGCCTAAACACTTGCAATTAAATACGATGTCGGTGCAACGCTCTCCGCCCGGTGGGTTAGCTCCACCAAGCACTAAAATGCACTATAGTTCAGATCCGACCCCTAACGAGATTGCCAACATAGATGAAAATATTCATAGCTATAGCACCACCAAGCGACAGAAACGTACATTTGATGACTTAAAAGATCAATCGAGGTCATCTATATCCGAAATAAAAAATATGTTTTCTGAACTTAAAGAACAACAAGATCATAAGTTTGAATTGTTGAATAACACTCTCACTGCTATAATGACACAAAACCAAGACTTACACAAATCGCTCGAAATGTTTACTAATCGGCATGAAGAATTACTACAAAAAATTAGTATCCTGGAACAAGAAAATAACGATTATAAGAAGCGAGTGTGCGTCTTGGAACATAAATTAGATCACTTAGAAAGAAATGCGAGTAGTACAACTATTGAAATCTGCAACTTATCCAAACAAAATAGTGAAAATAAAGAAGCTCGACTCACATAATCCAGAAACTTGGCTCGACATTGGGCCTGGGAACCTCAATTCAGGAATCGGAAATCAGAAACATTTATCGCTTCAGATCTGAGACACTGGTGGTAGACTTAACCACGTCCCTTCGGAAAGAATCCATTATATCAAAATACAAAATATATAATAAAGCAAAACGCGAAGGTAAGGAGCCGCAATTAAATTCGGATCACTTTAATCTACCAGGTCCATCACGCCCTATATATATATATATATATATATATATATATATATATATATATATATATATATATGTATATATATATATATATATATATATATATATATATATATATATATATATATATATATATATATATCTGAGTATTTACCAAGTAAAGTAAGAAGATTATTCTACCTCGCACGCGAAAATGTCAAAAACAGAAAGCTGATTGCAGCCTGGACAACGCATGGGAAGGTCTACGTGAAAAAGGAGGAGGGAGCAGCGCCAATTCGTATTGAAGAAGACAACGATTTACATAAATTAATCATACGACTAGCCACGCTAGGTTACAGCGATCATTGTTTTGTTTTGTCATTTATTTTTTTTACTAGTTTTTATTTTTACTTGTTATTTTATATGCATGTTCAATTCCTTTACTTATACGTTTTTTTACTCGCAGAAGATTTTCAGATATTCACACTCTAAGTCACTACTCACACAACATACACTAATCACACTCTATACTCAATACACGTTACACAAACAAACTATATCGTCGAATAACAGAATTACTCTAACTATAAAAACGTATCGCATTACTCCCTGGTCAGCCACAAATATCCTGACAGATCAAAAACCACGCATGAAATGTATAATTCTTCAATCACGAGTAAATTTCCGTGACTGTCATTTTTCATATTACATTATATTGGACATTTACAAATATGCAAAATATTGAAATTTTAAATTCAGATCTGGATACGATAAAAGTGGCTGATGCAATCGTATGCGACATTGACGATATGAAACAACACATTAAAAACAATAATTGCACACTAAACCTTCTTTCGCAAAACATCCGTAGTATTAACCGTAATATGCCTAACTTTATTACATTCCTACAAAGATCCGAAGTATTCTGGGATATACTAGTACTTTCTGAATGTTGTTTACCATCGGCCAAGTTCATACCCAATCTCGACAACTACAATTATATAACAACAACAACCCATAAGACCCAGAACGAGGGAGTGGTAATATATTATAATAAACACCTTAAGGTATCTTTTGAAGAACCCCAAATCAGCGATGCCAATTGTCTACTATTAAGGCTTAATACCGAAACCTGTGTTATTGGCATATATAGACCACCTAGCCAAACTAATACCGGCAATTTCATAAATTCTCTTGACTCCCTTCTGTCTAAACTTAAGAACTATAAAAACATAATTCTCTGTGGCGACATAAATATAGATATTGTCCCGGATAGCTCTGATAAGCGCTCACATGACTACCTAAATGTATTGGCGAATCATAGCATGCTTCCAGGACACACCAAGCCCACTCGTGGTAGAACGTGCCTGGATCACATTATAATTAAAACTAAATTAGTGGCTACTTGTTTCATTTTGGAGTCATCGATTACTGATCACGAAAGTGTAGCCGTCAGCTTTACTCAACCTTCTCGCCTAGAATACTTAAATAAGTCATGTTATCGCATTAACTTTATGGAATTAGACAAAACTATGCAAAGATTTAAATGTCAGAAAATTCTTCATTGCATGGAAGCAAACCTAGCAACAGATTTGTTTCTGAAATATTTAAATACATCCATAAGGGATAATACCACCTTGATTAAAACACCTAAAAGAAAACTTATAAGGAAACCATGGGTCACCAAAGGATTAATGCGGTGTATGAAAAATAGGGACAACCTTTACAAGAAATTAAAAAAGGACCCTGAAAATGAAGCACTCAAACTAACTTACAAACGCTACCGGAATTACTGTAACTCTCTTCTTAAAAAGGCGAAAAGAGATTATGAGAAACAAGAGATCGAGAAGGCGGAATATAATAAAAAAAGCTGTGGGAAGCCATAAAGAATCTGACCGGCTCCAATAGGGTAGTAGACCGCTCATCCTGTCTTATCTCTCCCGAAAATCAGGAAAAAAGTATAAACGACATCAACTATTTCTTCGCTAATATTGGACGAAACCTAGCTGAAGACATTATATTACGTTCTGGACACAGAAAGTTTACTGAACCTGACGTCTTGTGTCCATCCCCCATCAATTCATTTGTCATGCTACCTACGGATGAGGATGAAATATTCCAGCTGATACAGGGTTTAAGAGACAACTGTGCAGTAGGGCTCGACCAGATTTCTAGCATTATACTCAAGAGACATATACACATCCTTACCCCCCCTATTACACATATATGCAACCTGTCTTTGTCTACGGCAATCTTTCCCTCAGCATTCAAAACAGCGCTCATCAAACCCATTCACAAAAGTGGTGAGAGGGACTGTGTCAATAACTACAGGCCAATCTCCATCTTACCCACACTGTCTAAAATCTTGGAGCGCCTAATAAATAAGCGCTTAATCAATTTCCTGGAGGGAAATAATCTCCTTTCACCAGCGCAATTCGGATTTCGGCAAGGCAAGTCAACAAATAATGCGGTACATGAGCTTGTTAACTCAGTCATAACCAACATGGATGAAAGAAGAAAATGCCTAACAATATTTCTCGATCTAGCGAAAGCATTTGACACAGTCCCAATCCCACACCTCATAACCAAGCTGGAAAAAATCGGTGATAGAGGCTTACCTTTGCAGTTAATATCAAACTTTCTGAGTGGAAGAAAGCAGAGAGTTGGAATAGAGAATGCGATAAGTGAAGAGTTAATTGTCAAATTTGGTCTGCCCCAAGGTAGCATACTCAGCCCAACGCTGTTCTTGATATATGTCAACGATTTATGCCAGCTTCAGCTACACAATGGAAAAATATTCTCATTTGCCGACGATACTGCACTATTCTTCTGTGGTAATAGTTGGAGGGAGGTTTTTGATTTTGCACAAAGAGGTTTTACTAAGTGCTGCCTCTGGTTACAAAAGAATGTGTTGACACTAAACACTGATAAAACAAAATACATAACCTTCACACTTAGGTCGAACCAAAGTCCCCCTCACTCCCTCTCCATCACAGCCCATGTTTGCAACTCTGAGTCAACTATTTGTAATTGCCCCGCTATTCAAAGAACAGACAAAATCAAATACCTCGGAATTATAATAGACCGAACTCTGACTTTCAAGCCACATATTGAGATACTTGTCACTAGGTTACGCAAGCTCATTTACATCTTCAAATCTCTTAAACACGTAGCAGACTGCCGAATCATCAAGATGGTCTACCACGCTCTGTGCCAATCACTTGTAGATTACTGCATCAGCTCATGGGGTGGTGCGGCTAAAACCCACCTAATTGAGGTTGAAAGAGCCCAACGGGCCATCCTAAAAGTCAGTGCAGGTCTCCCGTTCTGTTTTCCTACAGTGGAACTCTACAGAAAGTGGGACGTTCTAACAGTGAGACAGTCTTTCATCGTACAAACTGTCCTAATTAAACACTCTCAATGTAAATACGATCCGGAGCCCCTAAAAGACAAACGCAGGAAAGGTTCTGTCTGTCGAACCCAATCCTTCCATTCTGCCACCTCACACAATTTCTTCTGTTTCCTAGGACCATACATGTATAATAAACTGAACAATATCCTAAACTTCTATCCCTTACCTAAATCGAGCTGCAAATCCGTTCTTACAAAATATCTGAAAACTTTAGACTATGAAGCGACCGAAAACCTACTAAAGTCGCCCAAATAATTATATTAATGTCGTCGAAGTCTTCACGCTTTCTTCTCCTTATTTGGGTTTAAATGCAATTATATGTTAGTCCTAACTCACGCAACAGCAGGTACGTCCACAATCACTCACGCACACTAACTCACACACACATTCCCACACACAAACACACACACACACACACACACACACACACACATGCACACACAAAAGGCACGCGCCTGCACTAGCTCACACGCACAACTACACTTTTCATAGTACACACACTTATTGATGTGAAATTTGTAATTACTGCAGTTCATTTTAGTTACTTAATTATAATCTCCTTTCTGATTTGTATTCCTCAGATTGTTGCTTTATACGCGGGGGAGCCCTGGTGACCTGTAATACAGGTTTTTTAAACCTACATCAGGCACCAGTCTCTCACAAGTTAGGTACCTGTTTGGCACTTTTGTAAACACTTAGTATTAAGAATACCTATTGTGAAGAGAGAATAAATGCATTCATTCATTCAAGTAAATATGCGCAAAGCGCCGAGAGTTCGAGTGTCGACTTCTAGAAGCTTAGTTCTTCGTTTCGAGACTAGATGGCGCTGTCGGTTGAAAGATTAGTGATGTCATTTTCTGAAAAGCTCCCCTCGCTCGCGTCCCTGACACTAGATGGCGCCGGGTACATGACGTCGACTTATTCGCGCAACAATATAATTGTATTTGTAACCGGAGAACTTGATATGATCTGTGACTTATTCTCTAAGTTTTTCTACTCAGTATACGAGCACTCAACTCTGTATTAAAAGTTGGTCTAAACCCTTAACATCTGTTTCTAATAATGTTCATTTATACGATCTATACTCTAGTGAAAGTAAGGTCCTCAAAGAACTTTCAATTCCAAACAAAGATCCGTCAAAAGGACTTCCGGCTCTCCTTCTAGTTAAAACTGCTGTAAGTATTAGTAAGCCTCTGTGTATTATTTATAACCAATGCATTGCAGCTGGGATCCTCCCTGAGATCTGGAAAATAGCAAACATAGTGCCTGTACATAAAAACAGCTCAAGGCATGAGGTGGAAAATTACAGACCAATCTATTCTGTCTGCCTTGTCGAAACTTTTCGAAAGATTGGTTGTTTTGAAATATATAGACATTTTGAAAGGACAACATGGTTTCGTAAAGTGAAGATCCATTATCACTAATCTCATCATCTATATGTCCTTTTATTGATAGTATCGACGATAATGCTTAAACGGAAGCTATATATACCGACTTTCTAAAAGCCTTCGACAAAGTAGACCGTGAACTGTTTTTAATGAAAATAGCCTATAATATAAATCCTATAATATATATGGGACAATCTGTTACGCTGGTTTTCGTTATACATTATGAACAGAAGCTAAAAAGTAGTTATCAATGGATTTCAATCTCAGAGTATTCACGTGACTTCAGGCGTGACTCATAACTACATTCTTAGTCCGCTTTTTATTATTTTCATTCATGATATATGAGGGTATTTTCACAATTGTAGCATTATGTTATATTCAGATGATTTAAAAATTTATAAGTCTATTAACATCGATTTCTGATTGTATTATTTTTTATAGTATAGGGTGACAAACGAGCTCACATTCCTCCTGATGGTAAGTGGTTGATCTATCCTCGATTACGAATCAAAATGCAGATGCGTTGTCACCCGTGAGGACTAAGATGGAATGCCTCGTTTCCAGTAAAAAGGATCTCCGGTTTTCTACACTCACTGAACACAGCAGCATTAAGTTCCTGTTTTACGCTGGTATTCTGAGAGAGCGTGGTCCTTCCCCGGTCGAGCCGACCCATTCGTGCTACAACTACACTACTAACTGCAGCATGGCTCTACCACATATAAATACTACAGAACACTAACACAACAGAATTTTTGAATACTGCAATGACAATAAATTGCATTTGAGCCTGTTCAAATGTAGTTATATTAATTTTTCAAATTACAACATATTATACATTATGGCTATTCTCTTTGTCATATCTTATTAAACAAAGTCACATCTTTGTATGATTTAGGTATCATATTGGATAATACGTTGCATTTTGACCTACATATTGACAAAATTGTTAAAAAGCCTTTCAAATATGTGGTTTCGTGATAAGATCATCTTAGAACTTTAAAATAAAAATTCTCTTTATTTCAATACCATTGCACCTATATAACATACCAACAAAAACAAACATATTACAGAACAACTAAAAATTAAAAAATAATTATATTATAATAATATCTAAGTCTAAATGGAGGGAACCATCAAGTCAAGCAGCTATCTTAAGCCATTTTTGATGTATTAAGGCTGTATTTTGATAAACGGCAGTCTTACCGCGAACTCACTAATTATGTTGTTTTTACACTCACCAACCCTGGACATCAATGATGCGATTCGGAATCCTTGAATGGCATTAAACGTATTAATTCGTGCTTCGGCAAACATGACTGAAGCACTGCAATAGCGTTTGAGAAAGATCGCCCCGCGTATTCAGTAATCCAGAGCTGGTAGGTGTAGAAAGATTGACATTAGGTTTGGAAGAGCATAGTCTTAAACTCCTTGGAGGCTTTAACAAACCTCCTGGCAATCATATTGCCACAGAGAGACAGAGCTACGCTCTATCGTTCTACAGTGTGTCGGTCACGGACTAGCGATATTTTAGGTACTTTTAATACAGCTATTTTAATATAAAAATACACTACACACTGAGGTCTAATCCCCTACCCCTCTATTTGGCAACCATTTTGTTTTTTTCTTGAGATATTCTCTACGCGTTTACGAAAAAAGTCATATCTCTCAAAGTTTTAGTCTTACTGAGATAAAAGTTAACTCATTCGGAGGCGAATAATATTTTATCGTTTACATTATCAAAATTTTTGTTGACATACTTGTAAATTCAAAGAAAAAAAAATTTTACTTCAAATAAATATCAAAAAATATGCTAATCGGCAAATTATTGTAAATTACTGCAAAAACAACCCCGTTCACCCTTTTTATTTTTATACTAGATCGACAGATTTTGAGTTAAGCTACAATACAACATAAAGTTTACAGCTGTATGTTTATTACTTTAAGAATTATTGTTGTTTGAACATAGCATATACGCAAACACAAAAGGCCTTTGTTAAATGACAACTGGCACTGCCCGCCTAGGAGTAATAGTAATCTGAGATTACTTATGATCTTCGATGAATTAGAGATGATGAATTAGAGATCAGAGAATCAGAATCATCATTTATAAGTAGTATAATTTGAGAGCAGGCAGCACAGAACACTATTACTCCTAGGCAGGCAGTGCCAGTTGTCACTTAACAAAGGCCTTTTGTGTTTGGGCATACGCCATGTTCAAACAACAATAATTCTTAAAGTAATAAACATACAGCTGTAAACTTTATGTTGCATTGTAGCTTAACTCAAAATCTGTCGATCTAGTATAAAAATAAGAAGGGTAAACGGGGTTGTTTTTGCAGTAATTTACAATAATTTGCCGATTAGCATATTTTTTTTGATATTTATTTGAAGTAAAATTTTTTTCTTCAAAGTTACAAGTATGTCAACAAAAATTTTGATAATGTAAACGATAAACAATATTATTGGCCTCCGAATGAGTTAATTTTTATCTCAGTAAGACTAAAACTTTGAGCGATATGACTTTTTTCGTAAACGCGTAGAGAATATCTCAAGAAAAAAACAAAATGGCTGCCAAATAGAGGGGGAGGGAATTAGACCTCAGTGTGTAGTGTATTTTTATATTAAAATAGCTGTATTATAATTACCTAAAATATCGCTAGTCCGTGACCGGACACACTGTATATTGCAATCATCTTTTCTCACGGCTGCCACTATGTGACCGAGGTATAGGAATCTTTGAACTATTTTGACGGGTTCACTCGGCACGAGTGCCTCAGGCACTTTAGTGCGGCCCTTTTCCGTCTTAAAAATCACCATCTCCTTCTTTTTTGCATTATAAATTAAATTATGATCGTTAGCAAATATTTCGTATGTAGATATTAATCTCCGCATACCTTTGATTGTAGTGCTGAGCAGAACAATATCGTCAGCGTAACTTAGGTTGTTAATATAACGGTTACCAAGCCCAAGTCCGATTGGAGTTCCGCTCAGCTTCACGATCAAGTCATTCACATAGATGTTAAAGAAGTCGGGTGAGGTAAGACCCCCTCCCCCCGCCCCTGCTTTACTCCGCAAGTCAGCGATTAGTTATTGGACAGAGAGTCACCTCATTTAACATTATTGATCTCTCTCTTACACCAATAAGTGAACAGGTCAATAATAACAACAGAAACGTTATTAGTTCTTAGCTTCTTTCATAGTAGATCATGATTCAATCATTCAATTCAAGAAAACAGGTACATATGCAGGTATTGCGATCAATTTAGTCATTTACTACTTATTTTAAAGCAAAAATAGCTATATCAGTAGATAGCTCTGGTCGATAAGCAAACTGACCATCGTCAATAGACAGAAACCCTGTACGTATCTTTATCTTTATAAAACCTTAGTACACCTTAGTAAACCTTAGTACGCTCCGCAGATTACCCCCTTAGGGGGTAGGGGGTAATCTGTGGAGTGTACAAATTACTGAACTGTGAATACTGAACTGAGCGTATGAATTACTGAACTGGAATGATTAACTTTAGTATTACGTGCAGTCACTGGCACTGGCATGTGTACCCCCTAAGGGGGTAATCTGTGGAGCGTACAAATTACTGAACTGTGAATACTGAACTGAGCGTATGAATTACTGAACTGGAATGATTAACTTTGGTATTACGTGCAGTCACTGGCAATGGCATGTGTGCGCCTTTAATGAAATCCCGTCCCGCAGCCCTCCAGTAAAGTAATGAGAAGGTTCAAAGAGAGGCAGAACCAGATTGGACTCAGACAGTCGCCCTGGAATATACCCCTTCTTATCCTTACGAGGCTTTCCGCAGCCGTCATCCGCTCACCTAGACGACAGAGGATCGTACTCCACTGCCCCATAGACTGCTCGAGGAAATCTCGAACTGTACAGTCAATCTTGTATATATATTTATTATTAAAACTAGCTGTTACCCGCGGCTTCGCCCGCATGGTAACTGGGAAATGAACTATCCATTGCTTTTTGAATTGAAAGAAAACTGAGCAAAATTGATTCGTCAGCCTTGTAGTGTGTGCTTATATACATATGTGTAGGATATAATAAGAGAGGATTAGTATTAAACCTACAGTCTAGACTACCGGACGTTTTATTTATTCCCGAACCACCCAACACTACATGGCGACCCTGCCAGTTCATCGGCGGTCTGTCAGGGTTCGGTCGCGGGCCGCGTTCAAAAATATGTGGAATTCAAATTAAGTACGAAAATGAATAATAAATAATATTGAACTTATATTAAAAAAAAATGTGCCGTTCTGAACTCAAGAAAGACCAAGTGTTCATTACGCAAGACACTTCAGGAGGCTCAAATTCTGCACATGAAGAAGAAATTAAAAGCCACTTATCTGAGATATCCGTCGTGCTGATTATAATATGCACAGTTTTGGGCTTGGCTCTTCTCTACGGTGTATACAAAATATACAAAAGTTGCTATACAAGCTGGATGCGGAATGAGATGGTAATGCACAATTTGCGTAGCTCTTTTGTGCGGTCACCGGACCCAGGACCTCGTGTACCCCATGTATGCTGTGAATGCCGCCACGAGGACCGCCGTGAGATAACGAATGCGTCCAGTTGAAAATATGAGGTTTAAATTGAAAAATATGTTATAGTTTAAGTTTAAAAAAAATAAAAATAGCCTTATATGTATCCACCTTAAAATATTTTGATAACGATTTTTTTCAAATGTATTTCCATGTCTAGTGAATTAATAATAATATATGAAAAATTTAAAAATATTAAAAATAATTTAGTTAAATTAAGTTATGATAAGCTAACTAAAAGCATTTTGCATCAAAAACTTAAGGAATCAGTACAATTACGTAAAGAATTTGATGATTGTTTGATAATTTTAAATAAAGAGATAGAAAGTAAACAAATTAAAAGTAAGGCACTAATTGAAATACAATCATATTGCGATTTAATTAAGGGTTTATATGTACAAATAGAAAACTTTTGTAGTAAGGATTACAGCTCTCAATCAACTTCCAAGGGCACTATTCAAAGCGAAATATTCACCATAGAAAGTTTCGACTTTAAAACCGCTGTGTCACTCCTGTCAGTGATGACGGGCGAGGAATCGGTCACCAAAACCTTGATGGACTCGATAGAGTTATATAGCTCTTCGCTAAAAGAAGAAGGTAAGTCTATGTTAATAAAATTTGTGTTAAAGACTCGTTTGAATGAAGGCGCTAAGTTACGCCTATTAGATTCCTATGACTCATGCGAGGCGCTTATAAGTGATATGCGGAACCACCTTTTAACAAAGAAATCTTGCACTTCCATTCATAACGAACTAATGCAAATAAGGCAAAATAGTAGTTCCCTAGATAATTATGGCAATAAAATCGAATAATTATTCGTAGATTTGACGATTTCCCAAGCCGATGGTGACCAAAACGCGCATAAAACTTTACGTCCTATAAATGAAAAGATCGCTATTAAAAGTTTCACAAATGGCCTGCGAAATCGACAACTCTGTATTATTTTGTCAGCACGTAATTATAGTACGTTAAAAGAAACAATTAGAGCTGCAAAGGATGAGGAGGCGTCTTGTGTTCGACCTAGCGAGTACAGCGAACCATCGATTTATTTCGGGAAATCGAGGTGGTTCAGGAACGCGTAAAAATTTACGTGGTAGGTATACATCCAATAATGTACCACGGCAAACATACCCTTTGCATACCCAAGCAAAAAATAACGTGAACTGGAGGAAACCGGTACCCCAAAAGTTTTCGCGTGGAAATCAACAACACCGCGGAAAAGAAGGTAATTATGGTGAGTACTCATACCAGAATCGCGGATTTTTTCGTGGTCAAAATGCCCAGCGAGTTCATTTTATAACACCAGAATATCGCGTATCGTAAAGTTCTCAAAATATTGAAATTAACCCTAATAACGATAATAATGAAAATAACTTAGAATTTTTTCGAGACCAATAGTATATTTAGTTGCGAATATAGTAATTGTGTTGAGTTAGCAATAGATGGTATCAAATGTAGATGGCTCGTAGATACCGGCGCTTCCCTATGTGCGATTAAATATGACACGCTTAGTAAACTAAACATTTCATTACAAAAGAAACCGATTACAATAAACGGAATCGGAGGCAAATTACGAACCGTGGGATTTGTTGATTTAACATTGTCTGTTAACGGACTGAAATTTAATAATAAGTTTCATGTTATAAAGCATTTGCCGTGTGAAATTTCTGGAATTTTAGGTATAGATTTTTTACGTAAGTTTAATTATAGCATAAATTTCGAATTGAATAATATTACGGGAACGGGAAAATACCAATAAAAATATTAAATACACGGGAGGATCAGGTCAATCTTAGTTATTTTAGGCCTGAAACCGATAGTTTACACAATTATTCAATTTGTAAGTTTGATAAAACTCTCATTAATCCCGAACGCGTTCATAAAATGTTAAATTTACTAAATTTGGATCATTTAAATAAAGAAGAAAAATCTTCTATTATACATATTTGTGCAAAATTTTCCGACGTATTTTTATTGCCAGGAGATCAATTAATAACTTGTAATTTATATGAACATAATATTCAGTTAAAACCTAATATTGACCCAGTGTATGTAAAACAGTATCGATTACCCTATTCTCAGAGGAACGAAATAGAAACACAAGTCAAAAATATGTTACAAGACGGAATTATTGAACCAACTTGTAGTGAGTGGTAAAGTCCTGTACTTCTTGTATCCAAAAAGCCAGAAAATGGTGAGTACAGGAGCAGGCGCTTGGTTATCGATTTTCGAAAATTAAACAACTGTATTGTAGATGATAAATTTCCATTACCCAATATTACAGACATATTAGATTCTTTATCAGGAGCAATGTATTTTACCCACCTAGATCTAAACCAAGCTTTTTACCAATTAAGCCTTAATCCATCTAGTAGAAGGTATACGGCTTTCACTACACCCTCTGGTCAATATCAGATGACCAGAATGCCAATGGGCTTAAAGACAAGCCCAAGTTCCTTTTCTCGTGCGATTACAATATCCATGGCTGGTTTAAATTACGATAACGCGCTCACTTATTTAGACGATCTCATTTGTTTTGGCAGAAACTTAGATAACCATAATAAAAATTTAATGGAAATATTATCGCGCTTAAGAAAAGTAAACTTAAAGTTAAACCCGAAAAAATGTGTTTTTCTAACAAAAGAACTTCTTTATCTTGGCCACGTTGTTTCTTCCGAAATTATTAAGCCTGACCCAAAAAAGATATCAGCATTACAAAATTACCCAATTCCTCAAAATACCAACGATGTAAAAAGGCTAGTAGCGTTTGCGAATTACTATCGAAGATTTATACCAAAATTTTCTGAAATCGTTTTACCTCTGAACAATTTATGTCGCAAAAATGTTAAATTTCATTGGAATAAAAACTGTAAACTATCTTTTTCAACGCTTAAAATGCTTTAACGACTCCTCCCATACTTCAGTATCCAAATTTTGACCAAAATTTTATTTTAAAAACCGACGCGTCTAGTTTTGCTATAGGCTCCGTTTTATGTAATCATGACGGACGACCGGTTGCATATGCTAGCCGCACTTTAAACAAAGCCGAGAAAAACTATCCTACTATTGAAAAGGAATTATTATCGATAGTATGGGCAGTAAAATACTTTCGACCTTATTTATATGGACGCGAATTCATTATTGAAACGGATCATAAGCCTCTCGTATATTTATTCAACATGACAAATCCGTCAAGTAGACTTACGAAGTTTAGGTTACTGCTCGAGGAGTATAAGTTTGTTATCAAGTATGTAAGGGGAGTTGACAATGCAGCTGCAGCTTTGTCACGCATCCAAATTTCGAGTGAAGATTTGAAAGAAATGAATGAAAAGGTCATATCTGTTCTAAGAAGAGCGCAAAGAAAGCGAATAAATAAAAAAATGCGCAAGATAAGAGTGACAACCCTACGGCGAATAAGGTTACCACCAACGATTGGACTGCTCACCCAAAAGTCGTGGAAACACTTAAACAACCGAAGGATTGCACTGAATTATTATTTGTAGACGAAAAAGAATGGAAAAAAATAGACAGAGTGAAAGAAAAGTTCTATTCTAACTCTAAGTTATTTTGTTTTGTCTCAGCAAAGTCAACAATTTATGTAAATCCTTCTTTCCGATCATATTGTGCACAAGATGACCTTGTGAGGGAGTTGGATTGCTTTTGTAATAAGCGAAAGATAAATCGTCTGTATATTATACAAAATAATAATAACAATATATTAATTAAGGAGTTAACTCGTATTATAAATGAGACACCAAATAGGTCCGGACCGCGAATATTAATTTTAAATGGTGTCCATAAAGTCGACGATCGTGAGACAAAACGCATAATATTAAACGACTATCATTTATTGCCAACTAGTGGTCACGCCGGTATAAGGCGAATGATAAACAATATAAAGAAAAGATTCTTTTGGCCCGGGTTAGAGAAGGATGTGACTAATTATGTAAACCAATGTGACAAGTGTTTGCGATATAAGCACTTAAATAAGCATGTAAAGGAACCAATGGTTATAACCGATACGGGATATTCTGCTTTTGATAGAATTTATTTAGATTTAGTGGGGCCCTTATGTAAAGATAGCGATAGTAATGTTTATATACTCACACTACAGTGTGATTTAAGTAAGTATGTTGAAGCCTATCCGCTTAAACATAAGGATACTATTTCGGTGGCATCGTCTTTTATCAATAATTTTATTTTGAGATATGGTATTCCTCGACAAATAATATCTGACCAAGGGACTGAATTTGTTTCAACCGTCATGAAAGATGTGTGCCGTATTCTCAATATTCAACAGGTAACGTCAACAGCATATCATCACTAATCCATAGGTTCCTTAGAAAACAGCCACAAAAATCTGATGTCATTTCTCAGAATTCAAACAGGTAATGAACCACATAACTGGAGCACTTGGTTACCGTATTGGTGTTTTGGTTATAATAACACTGTACACACGGAAACCAAGTATACTCCATATGAGCTTGTTTTTGGGAAGCTTTGTCGTTTGCCAACTAATTTAACTTTAGATATAGACCCCTTATATAACCCATATGATTATCCACAACAACTTAGATATAGACTTCAAAAATCGCAATATGATACAAGAAATAATTTAATTTTAAGCAAACAAAGTAGGAAAACAAAATATGATTACTATACCAATCCAATTAAATATAATGTCGGTGATATGCTACTCCTTAAGAATGAACAATGTTTAAACAAATTTGATCCTCTTTATATAGGACCATTTAAGGTTATCGAAGATTGTGAACCAAATGTAACAATAGATTACAAAGATAAACATAAGTCAATACATAAAAATCGCACTAGACCATATACATAAATCAATAAAATTGTTATTATTATTATAAATACAAATAAAATTATTTAAATATTACTGTGTTTACGATTTTTTTATTATGATATAAGTATGTTATAGTATAAGAATTTTAATATTTAAAAAAAGTGTACACCTTTTTTATTTTTTTTATACACCAAGTTATGTTACATAAAAAAAATATTTTTGTGAATGATTTTTTTTTCTTTTTGCCGATGGGCGTGTAGTGTGTGCTTATATATATATATATATATATATATATATATATATATATATATATATATATATATATATGTAGGATATAATAAGTGAGGATTAGTATTAAACCTACAGTCTAGACTACTGGACGTTTTATTTATTCCTCGAACCACCCAACACTACAGCCTATTTAAATGTTATGAAACGCAGCATATAGGAAAGCATGAAAATAGCCTGTTTATTCCAAATGGAAATGGGATATTTTTAATTAAAGGAAACTGAGCATAATTATACGTCCGGGATGCAGACTTTTGAAAAGAAACTGAGCTAAATTGATTCGTCAGAGATGCATTTTTTGAATTGAAACGAAACTGAGCAAAATAAAGGCTCCGTCAGAGATGCAGCCTTTTGAGTTGAAAGGAAACTGAGCTTAATATGTCCGTCAGAGGTGCAGCATTTGGAATTGAAAATAAACTTAGCTAAATAGGAAATTTTTAAATGAATTGAAAGGGAAGATCTGTGGGAATTCCGATTAATTGATTGTGGGAATTTTGGAAAAAAAAGTAACTGAACACTATTTTAAGACGCTACTGTACTCAATGTTATATGTTTTTCCGTTCGGGGAAAGAATGTGGAGATTCTGGGCATTTGACATACGCGAACATGCCACATACAGCTGACCATGAGAGAAGCACGGTTTTTCTAAGTTGACCCCCGCTACCTGTAATGTTTGCCCTTGCGCTTTATTAATTGTCATTGCAAAACTGAGCTTAATAGGGAACTGCAACCTTTTGAATTGAAAAGGAAGATTTGTGGGAATTATAGGGATCCGTTGTATAATAACATTTTCACTTTTTCCTACGCCTGTCAAAATTCTAACATCGATTATGTTCCGTCCAAGATGTGTCACACGCAGCCTTGTCCCGTTACATAACCGAGGAGCATTTAAATTTCGCATTAGCATGACTGGGTCGCCTAATTTTAATTAAAGCTTATGTGAGGGCACACCTGACAACTCTAGAGAATTTAGAAACTCTACGGGATATGAAGTGCTCTGTTCTGTGTCTATAACTGTGTCTACTGACAAATACTCTGTTATTTCTCCTGCTACTTCGCTTAATATATCTGAATTTATTTTGTTAACGCTCACATTTTTTGGTGCAATAATCGCCCTTTCACATAACTATTTGTCTTCATGCATGTTGTTCGTCAAATCTGAATAAATGCTCGCAATTAATTTGGAATGACTTTGTACTAAGTTACAAAAATCTCTCGTCAATTTAACGCAGCGCTCAGCATCCGTTTCCAACCGCCCATCGCCAATTTTTAATAGTGTGTCAGTATAGTTTCCAGCATTGATATTATTATACAAATGCACCCTCATATTCGTAGTTAAACTGAATTTTATCACCTTGTTCCATAAAATAGACGACTTGAGGCATGCATTAATTTCATCTGCAGGTGTTGACCTTTTGAATGACAGGTAAAGTTTGGCGAAAGTCACCAGCCAGTAAAATCACCATTCCTCCCATTACATCGGTATTGCTGCGCAAATCCTGGAGCGTTCGATTTAGTGCTTCTACAGCTTTTTTATAAGACATTGTACTTTCGTCACACACTAAAAGTTTGCATTGTCGTAGCATTATACCTCATGCACTATTTTGGCTAAAGTTGCAGATCGGCGATTCTTCCTGGGCTAGATTTAGAGGGAGTTTTAAAACAGAATGTGCAGTGCGGCCCCCGCTTAGCAGCGTGGCGGCTATACCGGAGGGAGCTACGGCCACAACCATTTTTTTATCTTTCCGTACTTGCGCTAATAATAAATTTAACAAAAATGTCTTCCCAGTTCCTCCAGGGGCATCTAAAAAGAAAAGTGCACCATTTCCAAATTCAATTTGTCCTAATACTTTGTCAAAAACTCGTCCTTGTTCGGGAAGCAAGCGGAGTACAAATTCGGCTACTTGCTGCTGCAAAGCTGGTATATCGTAGTTTGTTTCACGTATAATTTCATCACTTAGTTCATTTTCGGTTGTTCACTGAGGGCTTATCATTCCAAAGTCGCTTAATTTTTTGCCTACCATTGTCATTACTTTATCTTCAATTTTTTCAAGTGCTTCATTATTAATGTGTTATAAATGTGTTCATTGTATGTCATGTTCGCGTGTGTCTGCTGTAACCTTCGCAAAATATCTTCCGCCACGTACTCTGTATATTTGTCTCACAGTTCATGTGCATTAGATAGCACGCAAGATGATATGAGAGTTGCATAAAGATCCCTAATTTTGGCTGGTGACTGGCACTGCACAGCTTCCTCCATGGTTTCATCCCAGTGATTATCGTTTTCTAAAAGATGCAGAGCTTCACATGCTTCTCTATAAGTTGCGCATTCCTGACCGTTGACAGTTTTAAGGTCTTTATATCTTGTAGGACCCCGAATATGTTGCAGCAGCAATCGTAGACAGAAACATTCAAAATTAGTTACATGGACGGTATACACACGACCAAGGGCATCTGATGACTTTACACCGGGTCAATTTGCAACAGGCGCGCCTTGAATACGTCGTTTCCACTTCTTCCTAGATGTGTTCCAAGAATAATAGCGGGAGACTTCAGAACATAACAACGTTTTTGCAAAGGGGTCGGTTTGAAGTTGAAAGACGGCTGTTATTGTAGTTTTTGGCTGTGATGCAATTCTTTCTTGGAAATTTCTTTCGGTGAAATATACACGCTCTCCATTTTCTAAGTGCACAGCAAGGTGAGTAACTTTTGGGTGCCTTTCGTTTAAAGGGAAACCAAGGAGACGCCACGCTGCCTCGTTAGTTGATATAAAGCCCTGCTTGAAAGGTCTGTACTTCATTAACGGGATTTGCCTCACCTTCAATCCTGAGACTAAATATTGCTTGGTCGCTTCTTTTATTTATGTACTTACAGATATACTTGATTGCGCGGACAGAGCTACATGCTTCTACATTAATGTGGGCATTAAACGTTTTACATAGAATGGGCGAATACGTGACAATCCAGCTGTTATCTAAGGTTTCAAACGCTCCAGAGCGAGATTTGATTTTAACTTTCCTGCCACCATCTTAGGGAGCTCTGCGTCTGTATAAGGGTAGCCATTGTCATTGTGCACTGTTTCTTTTAATAGCTGTTTAGGGAATTTCTTTGTACATTTTCCTTCTTTCATACATGGCGATATCGAGTTTTGTGCTCTACATGGACCGTGAATCATATTTCGAACGATGGTATCATACAATTCTTTATCTTGCTCAGGATCCGGAATCTCGGCGCTTATTATGTCGTCTATTTGGCTGGACCGCAACTTCTCTTTAAGCCATATTAGAATGTGGGCATGCGGTAATCCTCTTTTTTGCCATTCAATTGAATACATGAAGCATTGCACTTTTCCGAAAATTTTCCCTTTGTTAATTACATACATTAATTTTTGTACTTTTAATCTAAATACTCTAGCAACTAAATCGTGTCTCCTCGGTTATTTCTTTCCATGTGGGATTGCAAGTCAAAGTAACAAAAAGATCAGGTCTTCCGTAAATTCGTACATAGGCGAATGCGTCTTGTGTGTACTCATGTAGGTAGTGGGGACTGTTAACGAATGATGTGGGCAGAATTACCATTTTACCTAAATCTCTGGGTTTTACATTGGCGTCGCTAGAAACTGCATCTTGTAAATGTATATAATTCTCAACGCGCAGCTTTTCTTGATTTAAAGATATATAACGGAGACGTTCACTTTCTACCTTCACATACATGTCTACCAAAAATTGATGAAATAATTGTTTACACCGGGCTAAGAGGTTAAAATCATTTTCTCGCAACATCATATGATACGCATAAAAATCCATACATGATACTTCTTTGTTCGGAGTAGGCTCCTTTGTGACCGGGTTAATGAGTGGAATTTGAAAATGATAACCCTCTTGTCCTTTGCAATAAATCAATGGGTATTGCAGAGGGTCATAAAACTTGTGTGTATCGGCTACCATCTCGTGAAGAAAATTGATCACCACTAATTACGGCTGCTATTTCGTTTATCAAAGGTGCATTGTAGCGCCTTTCATGCTCTCCTCGAGGGGTACGATCTGCGTGAATGACGAATTTATAATCCTCTTCAGGTAGGTTTTCTAAAGCAGTTTTAAATGTTTTGACTAAAATGTTAAGTTCATGCAAGAATCTTCGAATTTTGAACACTGTGTCTCTCTCAACTCCCTGGATAAATTGGCAGCGACGGTGTACCTCAATTTCTTCGTCACCCATAAAATATACTTGTAAAAATTTACGCTGTTCGTTTTCAGCTGAAAAAAGTGAACCTTTTCTATGATAAATTTGCCCTTGCACCGTAAATGTGGGCGAAAATCCCGGCATTATTATTTCCCTGTCAACTCCGAAGAACGTCATTTGAAAGCACGAGTAATATTTCCGGATCCTGTTTAAAAAGCACCGTGACTCATAAGCATCGCAGAAAACCGAAATCGAAAGCAGTAGCCAATATAAATATAACCAACTAAAAAAGAAGTAAGTGTATAGGTACCGTATACACTATCTATACTATTAATATTCCTTTGAAATATTGTTAAACAAAATTCTAAATCAAAGCCAGAGTCTAAATATTGTTACGAGCTTGAGGTTCGTGACAATAAAAATTGCCGATAAAATTACCTAAATTAACACTTTAATTTACTTTACACAAATTAAAGTTAAAACACTAATAATTAAACACACTAATTCACTTAATTCCGCTCCGAAGCTTCGCTTGTGTCGCCGAGTTCAACTCTCTGTCGATCGCATCCTGCGCCACCTATTTATTTAAATTAGCAAAATATCCGGAATGTTCAAGTAAACACGCGCAAGGTACCGGGAGTTCGAGTATAGATTTTCTAGAAACTTAGTTCTTCGGGTGGCGCTGTCGGTCGAAAGATTTGTGATGTCATAAACTGCAACGCTCCCTTCGCTCTCGTTCCTGACACTAGATGGCGCTAGTTGTGTCAGCGACTGGAGCGCGTAACACTGCCCCCTCCTAAGACATGCTCGTCCCGAGCATCATCGGTCCCATAATAACGCGCTAGGCGATCCACATGGACGATCTTAGGAGTCCCTCTTGCGCCTTTCTGTAACGGCTCCGCAATGTCAAGGGCTGTCCTATCCCATGGTGCACCAACATTGTACAATTTCGGTGCCCCTTTACTACGTGTCTGAGGTCCCCGCACGGCCGCACAACTTGTACATGTACGACACCAATCCTCGACATCGTCACGATTATGGACCCAGTAAAACTGTTCTCGGACCTTCAGTAGAGTTCGTTTAACTCCCAGATGGACTCTTGAACGACCATTATGGCACAGCTGTAGAACATCCGGCACTTTAGCTTTAGGGACAACCATTTGCGAACGACAGCTGTCTCTTCGACCATTGTCCCATTTACGGCACAGGACTCCATCCTGAAGCAGCAAGCTGTCCCATTGGGCCCAATAGCTTTTCGTGGTTGAACTCATCGCTGAGACGTCCCTCCACTTAGGCTTGGTAGCACGGGCCTTCATCCATCCCAGAATCGGCTTGATGTCCGGATCTTCCTGCTGTGCATGCCGTAGGCTGTCCTTCCACCCGTTGCTGAGGTGGTCTGTCCTGAGCATCCTGACGGATACCACTTCCTTACTCTCTTGCCTACTACAATGGTTGCAATCTTCAAGACAAGGTCTTCTTGGCAATGCATCTGTGTTGCCGTGAGATTTCCCGCTGCAGTGTCTGATAGTAAAGTCGTATTCCTGCTGCTGCTGGGCGGTGCTGTTAGCCGTACTTCCTTTCTGAGACCGTTCACCTTCCCTTCCTAGGGTGTGCTTAGGGCAGCTGGACCGAAGATGGCCCCTTTCCCCACAGCCATAGCACACTGGGCTGTATCCTTTATTGTGGTCGCGAACCATAACTGCTGCAACCTCCCTAGCGTGAGGTGAACGATGATCCTGTCGCCGCCAGGCAGTGCCGTTAGCTGCACTACCCTCCTGATATCATTCACTTTCCCTTTCTGCGGTTCGCTTAGGGCAGCTGGATCGAAGGTGGCCCTTTTCCCCACAGCCATAGCACCTTGGGCTGTATCCTTTGTTGCGGTCGCGAACTGTAGCTGCTGCAACCTCCCTGACGCGATGGAAACGATGATCCTGCCGCACGGCTTCCACTTCCAGTGCATGGGCCAAGGCGTCCTTAAGCGTCTCGTGGTGCCCGAGCCTCACAGCAGCTCTGACTTCCAGGTCGCGGATGTCTGCACCAGGTTCCTTTCAATGAGCGCAGGTACAGACCGGTATGCTTTTCGCACCAGCTTCTCCACTTCTAGAGCCCACTGCTGCAGGTTTTCGTTGATGCGCTGCACAAGATCTTTAAGCTGCGCACGAAAGACGTGTTCCAGGTAAGCGTCGCCATATCTCGCCTCCAATGCCTCAAGGAGTTGCTCATAAGTCACTTCCTCACCGAGAGCTTCCAGAACTGTTAAGGCCTGGTCACGCAGGCCTAGTGTGAGAGCAGTCATGGCCTGATTTTTATTCCAGTCGTTCGCCTTCATAACAGCCTCGAACTGGATTTTGTAGGCTGACCAGGAAGAGGTCCCGTCGAACGGTGGCACTTTCAACCCACGTAGCGAAGGTGTAGTAGCCACTACGGGAGCTGTAGTTCCATCACCCAGTTTGAGGTCGTCCAGCGTTTTCTTCACGTCAGCCACCACGTAATCAACCCGATTGTTCACTTGGTCGATTTGGGTTTTAGCTTCCTTGATTTGGGTTTCAGCTTCCGACAGGTGGTTGTCATGTTGAGCAACCCTATCCTTCACCTCCTTTATCTCTTTCCTAAAGGTAGCATGAAGGTCCTTAATGAGGAGCATCTGCTCTTCCGACCGACGGGCCTGTTCCTCCTGTCGGCGGCTCTGTTCGTCCTGTCCGCCCCGCAGCTGTTCTTCCAACCGACGGACCTGTTCCTTCTGTCAGCGGCTCTGTTCATCCTGTCCGCCCCGCAGCTGCTCTTCCAACCGACGGACCTGTTCCTCCTGTCGGCGAGCCTGCTCCTCCTGTCGACGAGCCTGCTCCTGCAGCATCACCATCAGAGCACCTAAGTCAGGTGCCACAGAAGTAGAAGCTGCTGACGGACCGGCTTCCGTGGCCGGCGGCTGGCCCTCAGACATCTGCGGCGTTGCACCACCAAATCTCCTCTGGTCCGTCTCCTGCTGGCGTTGACTTCGGGTACGGACACCCTCCGTTTCCTCCTTAGGTAACATCGGCATTATTTATCCCACTTCTGACACCAATTGTTACGAGCTTGAGGTTCGTGACAATAAAAATTGCCGATAAAATTACCTAAATTAACACTTTAATTTACTTTACACAAATTAAAATTAAAACACTAATAATTAAACACACTAATTCACTTAATTCCGCTCCGAAGCTTCGCTTGTGTCGCCGAGTTCAACTCTCTGTCGATCGCATCTTGCGCCACCTATTTATTTAAATTAGCGAAATATCCGGAATGTTCAAGTAAACACGCGCAAGGTACCGAGAGTTCGAGTATAGATTTTCTAGAAACTTAGTTCTTCGGGTGGCGCTGTCGGTCGAAAGATTTGTGATGTCATAAACTGCAACGCTCCCCTCTCTCTCGTTCCTGCCACTAGATGGCGCTAGTTGTGTCGTCGACTGGAGCGCGTAACAATATGTATAAAGGAATACCAACCAAATCAACAAAACTGATCCAAGAAAATACACAAATCCGAAAATGAAAGCCAATATAAATCCATTCAACCTTAACCAACTCAAAAAAGGAAATGACAAACAACCGAAATCGAAAGCAGGTAGTCGAATAAGCTACGAAATAGAAACAATTTAACAGTAACAAAGGTACCGTATGCACTATAAGTTGATGCGCGGCTCAACGGCGGGAGTTAAGTACATGTCAGGAAACATTTCGTTACCGCGTTTTAAAAACCTAGTAACGACATCTAGCGGAATTAATTTGAACTATGTATACGTTAGTTAATAAGAACTCTCAAAAATGTTTTTCTTATAATTTTGCACAATTTTTCTTATTGTAATACCGATTCATTCGTAACCACATATAAGAACTGTATTCAATTCCGTTCAATAAATATTACTAAGGCTTATTAATAAGGCTTACTAAGAACTGTTTCTACCACAATTAAGTAATAGTTAAGGGTGAAAGCGTGACAGGTTGTGATAGTATTTCTGATCCATACTTATATTCATGCCTATAACCCTTGCGGGGTAGACAGAGCATCAACGGATTACTTAATATCGTCTGCGAGGTTATCGCCTATTCTGTGAATTACAATGCACCAAAACGTTTGAAGAAAATCAGCTGGTGAATTTTATGTTTTTTATCGATCTCTTCCCGGTCCTGCGTGGAAAAATACAGATCCATACATTTTTTATCTTAATTTTGGTAAAAAGACATAATAATCCAGATATTCTGACCTTCTGTGTTCGTCCGTCCTACCGTCGTCCGTCTTGTAGAATCCTTGTAGTAGCCTATGTCACTCTACATCCACCGAACTATCCCCATACAAAAAATCATGCCATGCCGACGCTCCGTTGGGACGTGAAAGAAGGACAGACATTTGCAACATATTCTATTTTTCCACGGGAATGTGATGTTTTTCCGCGGAAAAAGTAGCCTATGTCACTCTACAGCCACAGAACTATCCCCATACAAAAAATCATGGCGTGTTGTCGATATCTACGAGATACTACCGTTCTCGCTTATTTAACTTTGCTTTTGCCGTCGTTTTGTAGATTGCTCTACTTGCAACTCTCTTTCGCAAAACAATGTCGCTTTGCAGTGGTGATTGTTGTGAATTCCAGACCAAAATCAGAACAAATTTTATATATAATGTAACGATTGTGTACTCTAAAATTCGCTATTAATATCAAAATGCTCGGTGACTGCGCACTAAAACAAGCTTATTTAAGAGAAATGTGGCCTTAAGCAGCTTTGATATCATATCAATAACGGAGACTTGGCTATTAGATGGCATTAGTGATAGTGAACTTTTTGATGAACGGTATATAGTGTGGCGGCGTGACCGCGACTACCATTTCACCGGGCAGCGGTACGGCGGCGGCGTGCTGGCCGTGCGCCGCGAACTCGCCGACACCGGCCGCTCGGCTTGGCACTCCTCCGCCGAAGATATTTGGGTCTCTCTGACACTCCGCACCAAAGCCGGCCTTCTCGCATTACACATTTGCACTATTTATTTATGTAAGGAGGGAGGCGGCTATTCAATAAATACACAACTCGATAACTTCGCGAGTAAGCTTGGGGATAACTTTCACTCTGCACCCAACGACCTGTTTATGGTCTTGGGAGATTTTAATATGCCAAATATCAGCTGGATCTTAATGGAAAGCGGTCAATTAGGGCGAATAGGTGTTTTAAACGAAAGTCAGGCAAATTTTTTGGACATAATTAATGAATGTAATCTCGACCAATACAATAACATACTGTTACGAGCTTGAGGTTCGTGACAATAAAAATTGCTGATAAAATTACCTAAATTAGCACTTTAATTTACTTTACACAAATTAAAACTTAAAACACTAATAATTAAACACACTAATTCACTTAATTCCGCTCCGAAGCTTCGCTTGTGTCGCCGAGTTCAAGTCTGCTCCGATCGCATCTTGCAACGCCTATTTATTTAAATTAGCAAAGAAGCATCCCGAATATTCAAGTAAATGCGCGCAAAGGGACGAGTGTGCGAGTATAGATTTTCTAGAAACTTAGTTCTTCGGATGGCGCTGTTGGTTGGGAGATTTTTGATGTCATTCTCTGCAAAGCTCCCCTCGCTCTCGTTCCTGACACTAGATGGCGCTAGTGTGTCCTCGACTTGAGCACGTAACACTGCCCCCTCCTAAGACATGCTCGTCCCGAGCATTATCGGCCCCATAATAACGCGCCAAGCGATCCACACGGACGATCTTAGGAGTCCCTCTTGCGCCTTTCTGTAACGGCTCCGCAATGTCAAGGGATGTTCGATCCCGTGGTGCACCAACATTGTACAATTTCGATGCTCCTCTACTCCGTGTCTGAGGTCCACTCACAGCCGCACAACTTGAACATGTACGACACCAATCCTCCACATCGTCACGATAATGGAACCAGTAAAACTGTTCTCGGACCTTCAGTAGAGTTCGTTTAACTCCCAGATGGACTCTCGAAAGACTATTATGGCACAGCTGTAAAACATTCGGCACTTTAGCTTTAGGGAGAACCATTTGCAAACGACAGCTGTCTCCTCGAACATTGTCCCATTTACGGCACAGGACTCCATCCTGAAGCAGCAAGCTGTCCCATTGGGCCCAATAGCTTTTCGTGGTTGAACTCATCGCTGAGACGTCCCTCCACTTAGGCTTGGTAGCACGGGCCCTCATCCATCCCAGAATCGGCTTGATGTCCGGATCTTCCTGCTGTGCATGTCGTAGGCTGTCCCTCCACCCGTTGCTGAGGTGGTCTGTCCTGAGCATCCTCACGGATACCACTTCCTTACTCTCTTGCCTACTACAATGGTTGCAATCTTCAGGACAAGGTCTTCTTGACAATGCATCTGTGTTGCCGTGAGATTTCCCGCTGCAGTGTCTGATAGTAAAGTCGTATTCCTGCTGCTGCTGGGCGGTGCTGTTAGCCGCACTTCCTTTCTGAGACCGTTCACCTTCCCTTCCTAGGGTGTGCTTAGGGCAGCTGGACCGAAGATGGCCCCTTTCCCCACAGCCATAGCACACTGGGCTGTATCTTTTATTGTGGTCGCGAACCGTAACTGCTGCAACCTCTCTAGCGTGAGGTGAACGATGATCCTGTCGCCGCCAGGCAGTGCCGTTAGCTGCACTACCCTCTCGAGATCGATCAACTCTCCTTTCCACGGTTCGCTTAGGGCAGCTGGATCGAAGATGGCCTTTTTCCCCACAGCCATAGCACCTAGGGCTGTACCCTCTGTTGCGGTCGCGAACTGTAGCTGCTGCAACCTCCCTGACGCGATGGGAACGATGGTCCTACCGCACGGCTTCCACCTCCAGTGCATGAGCCAAGGCGTCCTTAAGCGTCTCGTGGTGCCCGAGCCTCACAGCAGCTCTGACTTCCAGGTCACGGATGCCGTCGATGAATGTCTGCACCAGGTTCCCTTCAATGAGCGCAGGTACAGACCGGTATGCTTTTCGCACCAGCTTCTCCACCTCTAGAGCCCACTGCTGCAGGTTTTCGTTGATGCGCTGCACGCGATCTTTAAGTTGCGCACGAAAGACGTGTTGCAGGTGAGCGTCACCATATCTCGCCTCCAATGCCTCAAGGAGTTGCTCATAAGTCACTTCCTCACCGAGAGCTTCCAGAACTGTTAAGGGCTGGTCGCGCAAGCCTATTGTGAGAGCAGTCATGGCCTGGCTTTTATTCCAGCCGTTCGCCTTCATAACAGCCTCGAAATGGATCTTGTAGGCTGACCAGGAAGAGGTACCGTCGAACGGCGGCACTTTGAATCCACGTAGCGAAGGTGTTGTAACTACTACGAGAGCTGTTGTTCCATCCCCAAGTTTGAGGTCGTCCAGCGTTTTCTTCACGTCAGCCATTACGTTGTCAACCCGATTGTTTACTTGGTCGATTCGGGTTTCGGCCTCCGACAGGCGGTTGTCATGTTGAGCAACCTTATCCTTCACCTCCCGTATCTCTTTTCTGAAAATAGCGTGAAGGTCCTTCATGAGGAGCATCTGCTCTTCCTTATCGCGTTGGAGTTGCTCTTTTAAACGACGGGCCTGTTCCTCCTGCCGGCGGGCCTGTTCCTCCTGTCCACCCCGCAGCTGCTCTTCCAATCGGCGTGCCTGTTCCGCCTGCTGGCGAGCCTGTTCCTCCTGCTGGCGAGCCTGTTCCTCCTGTCGGCGAGCCTGTTCCTCCTGCTGCTCTTTCAACCAACGGGCCTGTTCCTTCTGTTGGCGGGCCTGTTCCTGCAATATCACCATCAGAGCACCTAAGTCGGTTGCTGCAGATGTAGGAGCTACTGACGAGCCTGCAGCCGGTGGCTGGCCCTCCGACTACTGTGGCGTTGCACCACCAAATCTTCGTTGGTCCGTCTCCTGCTGGCGTTGACTTCGGGTACGGACACCCTCCGTTTCCTCCTTAGGTAAAATCGGCATTATTTTATCCCACTTCTGACACCAATTGTTACGAGCTTGAGGTTCGTGACAATAAAAATTGCCGATAAAATTACCTAAATTAGCACTTTAATTTACTTTACACAAATTAAAACTTAAAACACTAATAATTAAACACACTAATTCGCTTAATTCCGCTCCGAAGCTTCGCTTATGTCGCCGAGTTCAAGTCTGCCCCGATCGCATCTTGCAGCGCCTATTTGTTTAAATTAGCAAAGAAGCATCCCGAATATTCAAGTAAATGCGCGCAAAGGGACGAGTATGCGAGTATAGATTTTCTAGAAACTTAGTTCTTCGGATGGCGCTGTTGGTTGAGAGATTTGTGATGTCATTCTCCGCAAAGCTCTCCTCGCTCTTGTTCCTGACACTAGATGGCGCTAGTTGTGTCGTCGACTTGAGCGCGTAACAATACGAAATAGCAACGATAGGCTACTGGATCTTGTCTTTTGCAATAACCATGTAAATGTACTACCCAGTGACTACCCCCTTGTCTCAGAGGATTCACACCATAGATCAATTTGCGTCGAATCAAATTTAGACATACCTAGTTTTCTGGCTGTCAATAAGAGAACCATTTTCAATTACAAAGAAGGAAATTATGTCGAAATTAATTCAAACATGTCGAAAACAGATTGGAATGTCTTGTTATCGAGCGGTTCTATTGACAACAGTGTTCATAATTTTTATCGTATTCTGACCGATCTTCGTGACGAATTTATACCTCACAAAATTATCTGTAGTAGCTCATTTCCTATTTGGTACAACGCCGCCTTAAAAAAGGTTTTAAAAGCAAAATTCAAATATTTTAAAAAATATAAAAAATATGGTAACCGGTACGATTACGAAACATACTCATTTCTGAGAGAAAGAGCCATAAAATTAGAAAGTGAGTGTTATCAGTCATACATAAGTAAAGTAAAAAAACTCGGTAGTAAATAACCCACGTCTTTTTTGGTCTCACACAGTCGCTGAAAGGGCCCTCCCAGGCACTACCATCTGTTATGACATATGAGGACCAGTCTGGTGATACTGGACAATCGGTGTGTAATTTATTTTCGGAATACTTTCAATCAACTTTTCTCGTTCCCGACGCTAATAGCCGTACACCCAATCTTGATAATCAGTGCCAAGATAATTTTAGTGTTGGTGACATAAATATAAATCCGAAGAAGGTTGAAATATTGCTGAAAACCACTAACATGAATAAAGGCGCTGGGCCTGATAGTATAACACCTTTTTTTATAAGGCAGTGCGTAGATAGCTTGGTAACGCCTCTATGTATTATTTTCAAGCGTTCTTTAAAAGAAGGTATAGTGCCAATGACCTGAAAATCAGCATTTATAACGCCCGTCCATAAAAGCGGTGACCGTTCTAATGTCAAAAATTATAGGCCTATATCCAAGTTGTGTATATTTGCCAAAATATTTGAGAAAGTTGTCTACCGACAGATATATGCTACACTGCAGTCTTCTTTTACTCCTGAACAACATGGCTTTTTAAGGCAGAGGTCGACTGTATCAAAGCTTTTAGTTTTTAATGAATACACCTCTTCACAAATGGATTCAGGGCTACAGGTCGATTGTATTTTTACTGATTTTAGTAAAGTTTTTGATCGTATAGATCACTTGCTGCTCCTTGAGAAACTGTACAAAGCCGGTATACATAAGTAATAGATCCCAGGCGGTTGCAATAAATGGTTTTACTTCTGCATGGATAACAATTTCTTCTGGCGTACCTCAAGGCTCTTTATTAGGGCCTTTGCTTTTTGCTATATTCATAAAAGACATTGCGCTATGTTTCAAACAGGCCAGAGTCTTATTATACGCAGACGACACTAAGATCTTTATGGCCACTAACAAACAGCCCTGGTGACTGTGATCGCCTTCAGTCCGATCTGAATAATTTTGTGCAATACTGTACTCAAAATAAGCTTGATTTGAATGTTTCCAAGTGTTTTGCTATGACCTTTTCTCGTAAATTAAACCCTATAAATTATCAGTATAAAATCAATAATAAGTCACTTAACAAAGTTACATCTATGAAAGACCTGGGTCTCATTCAAGATTCTAAACTCTTATTTGATAAGCACATTGATTACGTAGTGAAAAAGGCCTCGTCTCTTGGTTTCATTATAAGGTCTACATATGAATCTAAATCTATTAAACCGATTAAAGTACTTTATTGTGCTTATGTGCGCACTATCCTTGAGTATGCCTCTGTGGTCTGGAATCCACAATATAACGTATAGTTCCCGTATTGAGTCTGGTTGCGCAGAAAACCATTCGTATTATTATATTTGACGGTAGGTGCCAAGTCGCTTATTTTCCTTTCCGAAAACGATATCATTCATACCCTCCTATCGACACATCGGGTGGTGGGGTGGGAGGGGCAAGAAGATGATTCTAGAATGTCACGTAATCATCGGAACCGAGGATATATAAGACACGCGCGACCGTTGCGCGTCCTCTTCCCGCTGCGCCAGTCATTGGAACAACAGCTCTCTTCCCGCCGCGCCAGTCGCTGAAACCACACCGCTAGTAGAAATCGCTTCAGCCTGGAAGCAGTCGAGCTCCAGGAGACCCGCCTCACCTCGTGTGAGATATAGTCGCGCACCGCCTCTCTCCGGAGTGTTCCAGAAGAAGTTCCAGAAGTTGCAGCTATAGTGCTCAACAGGATAGAAGAAACCCCGGTGAGTCAATATTCCTTTAATTAGTTCCTGCCTTATATAGTTGTTTAACCCGCTCCAATTTTGTTGTTCTCCTAATCAGGCAGGATTCCTTTTCAGCGATTTGGCACAATAATAATTTTAGTTTTAGGGAAGAGCGAGTGCATTATACCGCATTCTATAGTAGTCGCTTTTACGTAAGCGCAGAAGCAATCGCATATACAGTCCACTTTAGTTAATATCTCGCGTAATAGGTTTAAGGTTCGACCGGGGAATTAGACTTCGGCAGCCTTAGACACGTGGCTCCACCATTTTATGGTCCTTCGAGCCGGATTTGGTCGAATTGTTGAATTAATTAATTAGATAATGCACTCTAATTTATGGAATAGACTTAAATAGTGTTCGTTTAAATTTAAAATTTTGATTAGGTACTCGCAAACAGAATTATTCGTTTTATAGCGCTCGTATTTGATTAAATTTAAAGCCTATTAAATAAGTGAAACAGTGTAATAGGAACCGTTTGATACGCTTACCCACAATCTTGATAAAATTATTGAGTTAGCAAATGACGCGTCACCTCGACTCGCTGCGCAGGTGTTCGATTTAATTACGTAATACGGCATACCGAGTGTCCATCCTTCATTGTTTGTGCGTTGTGAGATTAATTGTGATTAATATACTTACTTTACTTTACTTATCGTCACGCACAATCCCTAACGGGGTAGCCAGAGAGAACAGATCGCCAAGTGTCACGATCCTTACATACCTCTTTCGCTTCTTTCAGGTTCATTAACTTCTTCATACATGCACGTCTAGGTATCCGAGTACTCTTGACCCTCCCCTCTTCGAGCAATTTGCTCACATGGTCTTCGAAAGTTAGTCTCGGTCTACCTCGACACCTTTTAATATTTACTTTCGCTCTATATATTTTCTTCACCATTCGGTCTTCACTCATTCGTTCAACGTGCCCAAACCATTGGAGTACGCCCCTATTAATTTTTGTAATAAGGTCATCTTTCAATCCTGCCATATTGCGAATCTCTTCGTTTCGCTTTCGGTCGGCTATGGTAAAGCCACACATTTTACGAAGAGATCGCATCTCCACTGCATTCAACTTGCTTTTATGCTTCTTCTGGCATACCCAGGTTTCGCTGCCATATAACAAAGTCGGTACCAACACTGCGTTATGTATTGCAAGGCGTGCACTCTTCACCACGCCTTGCCTTTTTACTAATGCATTCAGGGCACCATTGACTTTGTTTCCGGCAGCGACACGCCTATCCACATCTAAATCACATCTTCCATCCCGGCTGAAAGCACTTCCCAAGTATACAATTTCATTTACCTGTTCTAGACATTCCTGATTTACCCATATTTCACATTTCGTTCTCTCTTCGTCCTTTTCAAATACCAGAACCTTAGTTTTATTAGCATTCAAACGGAGACCTTTAATTTCACATTCCTCTTTCATACACGTGACTAATGCCTGCAGTTCTGCTTCTGATGGTGCAATAAGCACTGCATCATCAGCATACAGCAGACAATTAACTTTTATGTCACCCAATTTCACACCCAAACAGCTATCTTTCAGCTTCTGTAAACAGCTGTCGAGATACAGTATGAACAGCCAGGAAGACATGACACAACCCTGTTTTACGCCCGCTTGGACGCTAAACATGGGTGGTCATGCCCTACCCGCACACAGGCTTTGCAGTCATAGTAAAGTGACTGCACAGCCCTTAACAATCGACCATCCACACCATATCCCGGCAACAGTTCCCACATTTTCCTCCTTATAACCTTATCAAATGCTTTCTCCAGATCCACAAAAGCACAGAAAATCCTCTGGTTAACACTCAGAAGCTTCTCCGTGATCATGCGGAGAGAAAACATTTGATCCGTGCATCCTCTTCCAGGTCTAAATCCGCATTGTGCCTCCCATAAGAATCTTTCCGATTTCTCTTGCATCCTGCGTGTCAAAACCTTCGAATAAACTTTACTTGCTAAACTGGTCAAGCTGATCGCCCGATAGCACCCGCAGTCAAAATGTGAACCTTTACCTTTATATAAAGGCACAATGACCGCGGATCGCCAATCATCCGGGACATCTCCCGTCCGCCAGCACAAATTGCACAGCAGATGAAAGCTGTCCCAGACGCGAGGCCCACCGTACTTGACCATTTCAGCAGTAACTCTGTCTAGTCCCGCAGCCTTACCACATTTCAAACTTCGAATCGCACGTTCAATCTCTTTCATGCTGATGACCTCAGTGTCATCGAGGTCCATGTCTGGCGTGCCAGTCACGGCGTCACCCCCGGATCCTTCACTAAGATCATGACACGCATACAATTCTCTATAAAATTCACTCCATCGCTGCATGACGTCCGATTTTTCTGAGAGGACGTCATTGGTTCTCGAAAGCACTTTGTTCATTCTTAAAGCTGTCGCACCACTCCGGGACCTTCCAACCTCTTTCCAGAAGAGTTTGGAGTTTTCCCTAAAGTTGTGCGACAACCTCTCGTCCGCTTCTATTCTACACCTTTCACGTACTTCCTCAATCAATGTTTTCGCATGAACTTTCTGCAGCTTATGTCTTTCTTTCATCTTCTCTCTCATATGCTCATCGTTACTAGAGGCCAAGTAGTCTAACCATGCTTTTTTCTTCTTTTTTACAGCTTCTTTCACTTCATCATTCCACCATGCATCTCTTCTTTTACTACTACCTCTTTTTGTCGTACCACATACTTCTTCCGCTGCACTTACCATTCCATCCCTAAGGTTCTGCCATGTTCTCTCCACACATTCTTTCCTGCCATCGATGGTGTCAAGCTTTTCGGCTACCCTCGTGTGATATTTGTCCCTAGTATCCGCTTCCTGAAGCTTCCAGCTTCGGATGCGACAAGCCGACTGTGGTTCTGTTACCGCCGTCCGTTGGCGCCAACCCGCGAACAAACCCATAAATCTAGTAATTACTAGATAATGATCCGTTCCCAGGTCAGCACCCCTGAACACTCGTGTATCCATCACCTGTTTTCGCAGTCGGTCATCCACCAGGAACAAATCAATCATACTTCTCTCATTCTTTCTTTCTCTAGTGTACATATGGATCTTCCTGTGATTAAACATAGTGTTTGTCACAAGAAGACCCTTTTCCTTGCATACAGCCAGTATAAGCTTGCCAGCATCATTAACCCTTTTATCGCCAAACTTTCCAAGCACCGACTCGTATCCTGGTCGAGCGATACCTACCCATCCATTCAAATCACCACATACAACAGTTCTTTCGTTTCCCTTAACCAAATCTAGAACTTCTCTTACATTCTCCCAAAACTCCTCCAGCTCAGCCCTGGACGACGAAGCTACCGGCGCATAAACAGCCAAAAGGAATAACTTCGTCAGTCCCATTTTGAAGCGAACCCAGAGAAGTCTTGAGTTCACAACCTTGTATTCAGTCATAAGATCGACCAACCGGGACGACAACAGCACTCCCACTCCTTGGCAGGCGTTCTCGCTTTCCGGGACTCCGGACCATATAGCTAACGTCCCGCCAGGGAGCTCTTCAATACCACTGCCTTTCCGTTTGGTCTCCGACATACACACGACATCTAATTCTCTTTCTTTCATTATTTCGATCAACTCATTCGTCTTATCTCTCATGCCTCCTCTAACATTCCACGTGCCAACTCTGCACTCCGTCCTCCACCTTCCACCGTGTCGGGCTGTGCGTGACGGGTGGCGGTCCCCATCGCCGCTTTGCGCGCTCCATTCCACACCAACGGGGACGAGCTAGTGTGCGTCGCCTTGGGGGGACGCCCTAACCCTCGTTCGCATGGGTGCGCAGCTGTGTAGAATTGCAGCCCTGAAAAGGGCTGGCAGGGGTCGCGACGAGCACGCTTCTACAATATAACTTTATTATAATACTTTAAAATGGCAGTTAGTGGAAGTGAAATCAAAATTAAAACGCTTTATGCCAAGAGGGACATACCCTTTTCGCGTATGCAGAATATAAGTGATTATATAAAGAACATTCATATAGAAGCAGTGCGGGAAACCTTTTTGAATGAAATCGAAACGATAGATTATTTGCGGATAGATTACGAAAAAATATTAGACCAAATTAATCATTTGGAATTACAAATCGACCCGAAATACATAGTGAACTACCAACCGCTGCTGGCATTCGAAGATATGTTGTGTCGCGTGAAAAGAACTGCGAGATCTCTACAATCTCAAAACGAAGCAAAGCCGGAAACACAGGTACGTCCAAGTGACTCGATTAGGTTGCCGCCAATAGATATTCCGGTATTCAATGGTGATATTAAGACGTGGCCCTTCTTCTTCAGTAGTTTTCAAAACAATATACACAATAACCCATCGTTATCGGACGCCGAAAAATTATATTACTTAATTAGTAAACTTAGTGGCAGGGCACAGTCGATCTGCTCTGGTTTTACACCTACAGCAAACAATTACTTATTAATATTCGAAACGCTTAAAACTAAATATGAAGATAGGAGAATGTTAGCTTCCGAATATTTGAACCAGATATTCGATCTTAAACCTATATCATCCGCGAACATCAACGGCTTAGAGCAGTTTCTAGATAAATTTGTGGCATCGGTGGCTGCACTTAAGAATTTGAAATTTAATGATCTTATGGACGTGGTATTTCTCCATGTTGCATTAAAGAAATTAGACCCCGACACCGTGCGTGCGTTTGAAATGGAGCATCGTAGCTCGGAGATGCCTTCCTTTCATTCATTAGCATCGTTCGTGCGAGATCAAATAAAGGTGATGCAGCGCTCTCCGAACGTTAAACAGGAGATTAAAAGGTGCGTCGACCGTAGACAGACTCAACCATCTAAAATAGCAGGGTCGTTAACTTACGTAACCGCCAACATCACTCCGGCATACTTGTATAGTATGTAAAGATAAACACGGTAATTTATATAATTGTGCGACTTTTCGGAAATATTCCCCAAGCGAACGTTATAAATTAGTAAAGACAAACAACCTATGTTTGAACTGCTTAAGCGATAAGCATTTAGTTGCAAAATGCAATTCGAGTTCCGTATGTAGCAAGTGCGCCAGGAAACATCACACGCTATTACATTTTGAAAATAGCAACATAGCGGCGTCAAGTAAAGCGGACAAGGAATTCGCCTCTACTAAGGTCAACGATTCTAGCGGTCAACCTGGTGATGTCGCTCTGTGCTCATTGGCAAATATGGGAGCACAACCTCCTTCAACCGTGTTACTGGGTACGGCACGTATTTTGGTTAGGGATTCGCGTGGAAACGAACAAAGCGTCCGTGCACTGCTGGACAGCGGAGCCCAAAATAGCTTTATAACGCGACAATGTTGTCAGCGCTTAGGCTTAGTAATAAATAGGTCACTTTCATGTCCTGTAGTTAAAGGCATCGGACGTACTAGTAAAGCTACCCAGGGATATATAAATTTAAAATTTTATTCTCGGATAGATCGTAATGTTAACTTTGATATAAATGCACTAGTAGTAGATAGGGTCACTGAACGGTTGCCAACCGTTTCGGTTGACACCTCTGCAATGATTGAATTTAAGAATTTGACTCTGGCGGACGACACTTACGCCGTTCCTGGAAACATAGACATGCTCATTGGAGCATCGCTTTTCCCTCATCTTTTGTTAAACAATAAGGTCAGGGGCAACTCCTCGCATACCGCGCCTTACGCACTGGAAACCGTATTGGGATATGTTATCCTTGGCTCCGCCCCCATCATAGATAGCATTTCGGCAACATCCTGTTGTTGCACCGTCGCTGTCGAACCTCCCGAATTATTGACTCGCAATTTTCGGGAAATAGGGGAGGGGAACATCCCGCGCTCGGGTAATAAATTATGCGAAGGGTCTAGAAGCAAGACGTTACAGTCTGTTGTTAGTAAACCTGTTGTAGTTTCGTCGCAGCCGAAGGGAACGCCGAGTAGGGATAGCCCTGGAGCTAGGTTTACCGACACCGCGAACAAGGCCCATATTAGCAAGATTAGATCGCCCCGCAACCCATCAGGTGACATATTCAGTGCTCGAATCGATCTAGTTAGCGGAAGCGCGCGCGGCGCGGATCGAGGTCACGGTCGCGGCGCATGGAGACACCGAGCCGCTGCGACAGAAAGCGCGCCTCACTGGAGGCTACGGAGTAGACCTGCTGAGGCCGATCTTGCTTGGCGGGAGGTGAGACTTTGCGAGCAACAAGCCATATGCAGTGTTGTTCCGAAGCGTTCATCGCATAGTTTCACCGCTTATTAATAATTATAGCTTAGTCGCTTAGAAATTGCATACTTGTGATTGGATAGTTTTATTATTTAAATATTAGTTTGTCGTTGATAGAATTATATATTGGTATTTCCTTAGTGTTTGTTTAGCTTGTTGGTGTTCCGTAAAATTAAAAATAAAATAGTATAGTTTAGCCGCGCCACAGCAATACGCTGTGTTATATTTAAATCATTTTTGTCGTTACAGTGTAGCCTTTGTAGTTTAAAAGTCGATAAGTAGTGTTTGTTCGTATATCGTTACGTCCGATTACAACTATGCTGAGTCGCTAGTATTACGTGAACTTCAACGTGCGCACTTCTCTGAAGAAATTAGAAGATTACAATCGAATAGAGCTTGTAGTCGCGCCTTTCAACGCCTTAAGCCATTTTTACAGGATGGGATTGTAAGTGTAGGTGGACGCTTGTCCAACTCGCAATTGAGTTTCGACCAACGGCACCCTATTGTTTTACCGCGTAAAGACCATATCATGAACTTATTAGTCGACTACCATCATAAATTGAACTCGCACGCTGGCCCCGACTTGTTGATGTCGATTTTGCGTCAGAATTATTGGATTCTTTCTGCACGTAGTTTAATACGCAATCGGGTGCACAGATGTATAGCTTGCTTTCAGGCACGCCCCAAGCCGTCATTTCCGGAAATGGCGGAACTTAGATCTTGTAGAGTAATACAATCAGTAAAGCCCTTCACGCACACCGGGTCTGATTTCGCTGGCCCGTTTAAGGTCACGCTCACTCGCGGGCGTGGTATAAGATCCACAAAGGCTTACGTCTGCATTTTCGTATGTCTAACTACTCGAGCGGTGCATATAGAACTCGTTGGTGATCTAAGCACAGCAGGCTTTATGGGTGCATTTAAAAGATTTCTTTCCCGCCGTGGCCCTGTAAGTAGATTGTATTCGGATAACGGTACGAACTACGTCGGTGCAAAACGTATTCTATCAGAACTACATGAGCTCTTAGCTAGCAAATATTATAATTCGGAGTTCGCTCACATTCTAGCCGAGAACCGCATTGAGTGGTCTCTGAACGTCCCAGCCGCGAGTCATTTTGGGGGCAATTGGGAGACTAATATCAAGAGTGTAAAGAGTCATTTATACCGAGTAATAGGAGATCAAATTTTGTCCTTCGAAGAGCTAAGTACGGTGCTCGCTCAAATTGAATGCGTAATGAATAGTCGCCCACTTTGTCGTACGTTGTCTAGTGACCCCTCGGAACCGCTGGCGCTAACTCCAGCACATTTTTTGAATTTAACGCCTTTAAAGTATTTGCCAGCCGCAGATATGGATGAGAACAGACTTAGCATTTCCGCACGCCACAAATTATTAGATCGGTTAGTGCAATCGTTTTGGAAACGATGGAGGATGGAATACTTGCATACTTTGCAGTCTCGACAAAAATGGAACACAGCAACTGAGCCTTTAGCTGTAGGAACTGTAGTTGTGCTCACCAAAGAGAATACGCCGCCTCTCCACTGGCCGTTAGGAATTGTCGAAGAGGTCTTTCCCGGTTCCGACGGAGTAGTTAGGATAGCTCGCGTTAAGACCACGGTTGGGTCTTACTTGCGTCCGGTTGTCCGTTTGTGCCCCATGCCTCTTCCATAATTTAAATTAGCTTTCTAGATTAAATTGTAGTTGAATTTAGGTAATCTTAGCGTTAGTTAGTTATTTTGTTAGTTGATCTTAGCTCTAGTTGTATTAGTTAATTTTGAAGGAAATCCTTCAAGGGCGGGGGAGATGGTTGCGCGGAAAACCATTCGTATTATTATATTCGACGGTAGGTGCCAAGTCGCTTATTTTCCTTTCCGAAAACGATATCATTCATACCCTCCTATCGACACATCGGGGTGGTGGGGTGGGAGGGGCAAGAAGATGATTCTAGAATGTCACGTAATCATCGGAACCGAGGATATATAAGACACGCGCGACCGTTGCGCGTCCTCTTCCCGCTGCGCCAGTCATTGGAACAACAGCTCTCTTCCCGCCGCGCCAGTCGCTGAAACCACACCGCTAGTAGAAACCGCTTTAGCCTGGAAGCAGTCGAGCTCCAGGAGACCCGCCTCACCTCGTGTGAGATATAGTCGCGCACCGCCTCTCTCCGGAGTGTTCCAGAAGAAGTTCCAGAAGTTGCAGCTATAGTGCTCAACAGGATAGAAGAAACCCCGGTGAGTCAATATTCCTTTAATTAGTTCCTGCCTTATATAGTTGTTTAACCCGCTCCAATTTTGTTGTTCTCCTAATCAGGCGGGATTCCTTTTCAGCGATTTGGCACAATAATAGTTTTAGTTTTAGGGAAGAGCGAGTGCATTATACCGCATTCTATAGTAGTCGCTTTTACGTAAGCGCAGAAGCAATCGCATATACAGTCCACTTTAGTTAATATCTCGCGTAATAGGTTTAAGGTTCGACCGGGGAATTAGACTTCGGCAGCCTTAGACACGTGGCTCCACCAGAGTCCATACAAAAAAGGTTCTTGAGATATCTACAATACAAGTGTAAGCAATTGGACCATGGTTATGAAACGAGATGCAATAGATACCACATCTTACCTTTAGAAAAAAGACGGCAACTCTTCGATATTACGTATCTATTAAAAATTGTCGGAGGCATCATTGATTGCCCTGCTTTGCTGGAAAAGGTAAGCATCTGGGTTCCCCGTAGATTACCAACTAGACGTACTAGTCACTAGCTATTCCTAGAGTCAATACTAACTACCGCCGCAATTCATTTATTATTCGTGCGAGTAACTTTTTTAACAAATTGTCAATAAATAACGGCGAATTAGAACTATTCCGTACCAAGCCTCATAATGTAAGTAGATTGTTTGGGTTGGAGTTCTTTGGCCCCCGCGCCGGCTTTAATGGCTGCTCTGCCCGGATGCGGAGTCACACGGCTGTGATTATTGCGGCCCTATATCGTATACGCCCATACGAGCTCGCGGTATTAAAACTCGCAAGGCTTACCCATGTATTCATATTTACTTACCTTACTACGCGCGCACTCCACATCGAAGTAGCTACGGGCCTTTCCGCATGGAGTTTTTGTCGCAGCTTTAAAGCGCTTCCTATCACGACAGGGTCCCGTGAAGTGGGTCTAATTTGATCGTGGTAAAATTTTGTAGGCACGCGATCTTTTTTACGAGACTTATATAATTTTATCACAAGGGAATATCGCCCGCGTTTAGAAGAAGAATTGGCCGAAAGTCGCATTGAATTCAAGTTTATAGCGCCTTCCGCCTCACATTTCGGTGGTTGTTGGGAGAGTATGGTGAAATGCGTAAAGAACCATCTTTTTAAGATTATTGGACAGCAGATCCTTGCGTATGAAGAGTTAATCACAGTCCTCGCTCAAATAGAATGTTTATTAAACTCTCGTCCTCTGACTGTGCTTAGCTCCGACCCAGCTGAACCGGCGGATTTGACACCCGCACGTTTTTTGAATACGTGACCATTACGCTCTTTACTTGCACCTGATGTAGAATCTTCGCCAATCAATTTGCTTCAACAATACGCGCTCTTAGACAAATTGGTCCAGTCCTTCTGGCGTCGTTGGAGAACTAAATATTTGCATCAACTGCAGGTGCGGCAGAAAAGGACTCAATCCTCGGTCACCGCAGAGGTTGGCACAGTAGTCATAATTATAAATGATAAATCGCCTACCCTCTCCTGGCCTTTGGGAGTGATCGTAAAGGTTCACCCATCCAAGGACGGTAAAGTTCGCGTTGCTACAGTAAATACGGCAAGGGGTACACTCGTGCGACCAGTGGTGCGTTTGTGTCCGTTGCCTACGCAATAATAGCCCAACATCGCTTACATATTCTATGTATCATATCTATGTATTATAATATATATTTATATTCGCTTGGCTTTAGTTAGTATTATTTGTATTTTCGCATCACATTATTATAATTTAACCTTTTAAGGAGGACCCTTTAAGGGCGGGGGAAATGTTACCGCTACTTCTCAAATTGAAAGATTCCGCATTTTTGGTCAATCTTATTGACGAATCAGATTCCTCTACAATACCTTTCATTCATTCCATCTCATTGCGACCGGCAATAGAGTAGAAGGATAGTCTAAGTAAGACCACGCCCGCACGCGGAAGCATATTGTGTCACGCTCGCTATATCTGCTTAATTATCATAAACTTAAAATCGCGGCCGTGAATTGAGTTAAATAAGTGTAAATTGCGCAAGAAAACTAGGAGTGCATCACGCCAGTATCAACCTGAGGTACGAGAAGAAGCTGCCAGCGTTCACCAGGTGCGTGCCTTTTTATGTGTCGGTTGCAAATTTCAACGAAATCTAATTCCAATTACCTATTACAGTCCACTTTATCCCTCTTTAACGCGTCACCCCCTTTATTAGTCGAATTACACGTCCTTGATGAGTTTTTACAACTGATTATGCTGCAGTTCACCATTATAAATTTATAATAACATAAATTCACGTACGACGTTCCCCGCGCAACTAAATCACAAAATGGTGAATTGTGTTCGTCAACACATGATAGCGGCGATAAAGTCACGCGTCTGTGCGATTTCTATTCTCTTATTACAACGATTTCTGTGATTATTTCCCTTCAATGTTGTTATAAACGAATCCCACTGTATATGTGCGTAAAAATGATAACTCGCCAGCCATGGCAATTCGGTCTTTGGATAATATCAAAAAGATTAAATAGTGGTGTTATTTTAAACGATCACAGGTTTTACTTGAGGTCAATAATATTTAAGATTATTCTAGTATGTTCTCCTAGTATATTCGCTCTCTCTCTAGTATCTTTTTCTTATCATATTTTATTTGACGGGGTAAATTTAATTAAATATTGTTGCGCGCCACAGAAAAAAAATAAAAAAAGTGTTTCATGGTTGTGATGAATTACTTCAGTAAGTGGCCAGAAGTCTTCGCCATTCCAAATCAAGAAGCTTCAACTGTTGCAAATAAACTAGTTCATGAAGTCTTGTGTCGTTTTTGAGGACCTTTAGAAATTCACAGCGATCAAGGAAGGAATTTTGAGTCTCAAATATTCCAGGAAACTTGCCGAGTTATGGGTACTCATAAAACACGAACGAATTCTTACCACCCGCTATCCGATGGAGTGGTAGAACGATTTAATCAGACATTGGAGAGGTACCTAGCAAAAGTTGTAGACAGTCGGCAACGAGATTGGGACAAGCACATACAACCGTTTTTGTTGTCATATTGAAGCGCCGTTCACGAAAGTACATCAGTGACACCAGCTTTCGCAAACCTCGGAAGAGAATTACGGCTGCCTGCAGACCTGATCCCCGGGATACCACCTGCTGCCCCACGCAGTATAACCGATTACCCAAATGACTTGCGGAACAAAATGAATGACATTTATGAGCACGTCAGATAATCGGGCCAGCAAATGTCCGAAAAGATGAAAACCTGGTATGACCGCAAAATGAACAACAAAGGGTTCGACGAAGGTTCACTACTGTGGTTGCACAATGCAGTCCGCAGCAAAGGGAAATCTCCTAAGCTTCAAGCTAAATAGGACGGTCCGTATCGGATTGTGACCAGGATCAACGACTAGTTGCTACCGGATACAGAAAGGCGCAAGAAGTACACCTAAGATCGTCCATGTGGATTGACTGGCACTTTACTATGGGGTCGATAATGCTCGGGACGAGCATTTCTTAGGAGGGGGCAGTGTAGCGCGCCACAGTTGATGGCACTAGCGCCATCTATTATTGAACAGAGGAACTAAGCTTTCTAGAAAGCCTCCACACTCGAACTTTCTGCGCCTGGTCGGTCGGGGCCCGTATTTGCTGAAATATTCTGAATGTTTCGGTGAAAGAGCTTTATTTAAAGCCGTTAAAAGCCGCGATCGGGGCAGTATTGAATTTAGCGATACAAGCGAAGCTTTGAAGCGAAATAAAGTGAATCAGTGTGAGTAATTATTGGTGTCTTTTAAGTTTTAATTGGTGTTCGGTAATTAAAGTGTTAATTTTGGTAATTCAATCGGCAGTTCTTATTGTCACGAACCCTAAGCTCGTCACATCAATTTGTTAATGTTGTACTTTTGCGGGTTATCATAAATACGTACCATATTATTTAAAATATTAAATTGGCTGTTGACTAAAGCGGGAAGGATAGTTTTCGTTTATGTTTTTATTCGTAATTTTAAGGAGGTAAAATAATAACCGTTGATGTCTGTTCAATCATAGAGTTACATATAATTCAATATATAATAATTATATACAAATATTGCATTATTATTGTAGTAAAAGTTCATTTCATTATATTTAAAAATGGATCGCTTGTCTATTTACTTCCAAAATTGCCGAGGACACTATAAATACGAACATTATTTCTCATGCATATGATGTAAATATTTTAATGGAAACATGGTTACATGTCATATTTGTGATAACGAATTCATTGATACCAGATATGTTGTGTATAGATGCGACCGAAACCGTGATGCATGTGACTGGCATGACTGTGGTGGAGTACTTATAGCGATACGCCAAACGCTTATCATTGCTGAAGTCCGAACTTCGTTCTCTGCGAGCGCATTTTCCCCACTTATAGATAACGTTACACAAAAGATTAGAGGTGTCAGAAATCTCTATTTGTTAAATACCGCTATATTGCCTCTAACAAAAAGAGTGATGTATACTTGAGCTATAAAGAATATTTGCCTGGTATAGTTAAACAATAGAAACAGAAACTTTTTACTCAATGAAGATTATAAACAATACAAATTGAAAGTCACTTTTTTTATTTATCACTGGTTCGCAAAAAAACCTCTGTCCTGGGAAGAACCAGCAAGAAATCCAGCGGGACTAATTTATTTTTCAAATAATAGTTCAATAAAAATTATGTAATAATTTTTAAAGGTAAGGAATTTTAAAATATCCTTACTCCACTTGTATTAGGTTTACATTATTAATTTATTATTAGTTATCCCTTTTCGCTTAGAAAAGGTTTACAGTATGTATATATATCCGATACAAGTGTTCCAAAAAAGTACAAACATTGACCGAAATCGCGCATGTCAATTCGTGTAAACACCATACATACGAACAAATCCAGCCACAGTGAATGTACGTCACACGGTTTAGGGAAATAGGCACACCGGCCGTAAAAAGTAAAGGCCGTAAAATTCCGTGAGCACCACCACCTAGCAGATCGCCGTTCCTGTAGACGTGATGTAAGTGTATGGCATCACCACTGTCAGCATGATCAGCACTGCTACTAGCCGCAGAGATTGTTATGAGTCTACCGCTCACTTCAAGGATATGGGGTCCCGCGCTGTGCGGCTTTCTGTGTCCAACTATGTCCCCTATCTACTTTGGTAACAAATTTTGTATTGTTAACTAAAAAACAACAAATCATAGTAGCACGCTACTAAGACACCAGTGTACAAAACTTCACGTATCATAGCGCTGATTCACTAAGGCAGACGTGATGTAAGTGTATGGCATCACCACTGTCAGCATGATCAGCACTGCTACTAGCCGCAGAGATTGTCATGAGTCTACCGCACACTTCAAGGATATAAGGTCCCGCGCTGTGCGGCTTTCTATGTCCAACTATGTCCCCTATCTACTTTGGTAACAAATTTTGTATTGTTAACTAAAAAACAACACATCATAGAAGCACGCTACTAAGACACCAGTGTACAAAACTTCACGTATCATAGCGCTAATTCACTAAGGCAGACGTGATGTAAGTGTATGGCATCACCACTGTCAGCATTATCAGCACTGCTACTAGCCGCAGACATTGTCATGAGTCTACCGCACACTTCAAGGATATAAGGTCCCGCGCTGTGCGGCTTTCTATGTCCAACTATGTCCCCTATCTACTTTGGTAACAAATTTTGTATTGTTGTTAACTAAAAAACAACACATTATAGTAGCACGCTACTAAGACGCCAGTGTACAAAACTTCACGTATCATAGCGCTAATGCACTAAGGCATGAAGCTGAGTATGCCTGTTACACTTAAAAGTACTACCAAACACACTCATCCCAATTCGAAAGATAGCCAACGTATCGCTACGCGCTATGACGCCGCCCACAAACGGTATAGGTGTGCGATGTTCATGGGCTTACCGTATTGCTACAACGAACCTGCTTACACCCGACACATAGTTTACCTTGGTCTCAGACGCTTGTGATGCAGTATATATGCCACTATACTTACAGATATTTGAGACCGTCCACATATTTGTCTTATCACACCTTTCGATTATATGTTTTTAATAATACATAGGACGTCAGTAAACAACTCCACTTTTATAATGCTTATGCATCTAGAGACCTATAAATAATGCTTTAGTATCATAGACCTGCAAAAAGGCGTTACGGCAAGCCAGTTTCGACCACATTAAACACATTAGTACAAAGCTCTCTGTCAAACCATCTGGCAGTCGCGCTTTTTGGTCTCTCGCTAAAGCGGGTGATACAAACTTCTGTTGGTCTACACTGCCTCCGCTGGTAAAATCAGATGGCTCACTAGCGCATGCTCCTAAGAAGAAAGCGGATTTATTTGCTTCTCTTTTTGCTTGCAATTCGCGTCTGGACAGTAGCAACAGCGTACCACCTCAATTACTTCACTGCGGTACCTCTATGTCAGAGGTCCGTATCACCAATAAGGAGGTTCTTAAAATCTTGCGAAGTATAGACGAGAACAAAGCTAGTGGATCAAATTCTTCGTAACTTAGACCGGTTGACAATTATTGTGGTAGGCTTTTTGAAAGATATTCGTCGTCCTAGTTACAGATTTTCTATCACTTCACTGACACTATTGTATTTTTCTGTTTTAAAGTTTTGTTGATCGTAATTAACGTAGATTACTGACTGGATTCTACTACTACTGTCAAGCTGTCATGAGATTATATTTATAGATTAATTTATAAAATTGGTTTATATTTATAAAATATAGCTGTAAATACCGTAAAATGTAGCAATTGTAATATTGTAATATGCGTTACTGGCTTTTGTACAAAACAAAGCAGATGTGATGGACGAAGATAGTATTACTCGTCTGTGCATTACGGTATTTTCAAGTAACGAAATCATAGAGGTTAAGAAATTACTTTTTAAGTCCTTGAAAACGAAAAACCACAATGTGATTAGAAAAGGAGATGCCAAAAGTAAGCGAGAAATCACGGATATTATGAACTTATTTAACATTTATGAACTTAATTTATAAGTTCATACTGTGTAGATCGGAACAAAAGTTAAATTTTAATCTATGGTAACCGCAGTTATCTGTTACATTTGGACATTGATCATCTCAGACACCCCGTGACCATGGGTGCTGTAAAGCGTTCGAAATTAATTAAATATTTAAAATTTACAACGTCTTCCGCCAGTCACATTTGATCACATCGACACGACTAGACTCTTAAAAGATATGATTAGGTTGCGGAATGAATTTCAATTATTAAGGAAACTTATGCTACAAAGGATATGTTAAATAATAAATCACCCGTGACAAACTACAATGTTAATACGAAACGAAGGGGAATATGTCGAAAAAACAGTTCAGAATTTGCGGGTGATGTGGTATACCTCATGTTTCACCAAATCAGTTTGAATATGACGAGTTAACGACCGCTGAGAATTCTAAATGTAATCCTAATCCTAAAGTCAATAATATATTATTGAATCATACGTGTATTTCTGACTCACCCGCAACGTCGACAGAAGGTCTTAACACTGACCCGCTCCTATCTGTCTCAATGCGATCACACGGTAAGGCGAGTATTGAAGATATGCCACCTTCATTACAACCAGTACGAATGAAAGCCCGCACCACTGTTATGTCGGCGGAAATGCAGAATAATCACATACCTTTATCTTATAGGCTACTGTGGTTTCATCGAATAACCCAGTGATTGAACATCTGCGTATTATGATGAGATGACACATATTTATTTATAGCTGGGAAAAATATCAATCACACCATACAATATAAGAATACAATTAAATGTCTCATTAGCAGAATCCATAATATCGTATGGTCGTTCTAGCTATGGTAGGACCTATAAAACACACCTAGACCGAATTTACACCTTAGAACTCCGTATTTTAAAAACTCTAGTACCAAAAAGTGTCATAAACAAATTTAAAACCAACAATATAATATTTTTGAATTCTGTAAAATATAACCTGTAGATAATAAAGTAAAGTATATATTACTTACTAGCTGTTACCCACGGCTTCGCCCGCATGGTCACTGGGAAATGAACTATCCATTGCTTTTTGAATTAAAAGAAAACTGAGTTTTGTAGATTTGTCAGAGATGCAGCCATTAAAAGGGAACTGAGCAAAATTGATTCGTCAGCCTTTTTAAAAATGTTTTGAAACGCAGCGTATAGGAAAGCATGAAAATAGCCTGCTTATTCCAAATGGAAATGGGATATTTTTTAATTAAAAGAAACTGAGCATAACTATCCGTCAGGGATGCAGACTTTTGAAAAGATACTGAGCTAAATTTTTTTACGTGGTAGAGCCATGCTGCAGTTGTATTTGTAGAATAGTTGTAGCACGAATGGGTCGGCTCGACCGAGGAGGGAACACGCTCTCACAGAGTACCAGCGTCAAATAGTAGCTTAATGCTGCTGTGTTTCGTATGGTGAGTGTAGAGAACTGGATACCCTTTTTACTGGAAACGAGGCATTCCACCTATGTCCTCGCGGATGACAACGCATCTGCATTTTGATTCGTAATCGAGGATAGATGTAGATACCTATGGGCCACAGCAACCACTTACCATCAGGTGGACTGTGTGCCCCTTTGTCATCCAATCCTATTTTTAAAAAAAATTGATTCGTCATAGATGCAGTTTTCTGAATTGAAAGGAAACTGAGCCAAATAAAAGATCCGTCAGAGATGCAGCCTTTTGAGTTGAAAGGAAACTGAGCTTAATAGGTCCGTCAGAGGTGCAGCATTTGGAATTGAACATAAACTTAGCTAAATAGGAAATTTTTAAATGAATTGAAAGGGAAGATCTGTGGGAATTCTGATTAATTGATTGTGGGAATTTTAGAAAAAAAAATTAACTGAACACTATTTTAAGACGCTACTGTACACAATCTTATATGTTTTTCCATTCGGGGAAAGAATGTGGAGATTCTGGGCATTTGACACACGCGAACATGCCACATACAGCTGACTATACATGCTTCTACATTAATGTGGGCAGTAAACATTTTATATAGAATGGGCGAATACGGGACAATCCAGCTGTTATCTAAGGTTTCGAACGCTCCAGAGCAAGATTTGATTGAAACTTTTCTGCCACCATCTTCGGGAGCTCAGCGTCTGTCGTAATTTTTGTACTTTTAATCTAAATACTCTAGCAACTAAATCGTGTCTGTCAGTACTTTTTTGGCCCGGCATTAGCTCCTCGGTTATTTCTTTCCATGTGGGATTGCAAGTAAAAGTAACAAAAAGATCAGGTCGTCCGTAAGTTCGTACATAGGCGAATGCGTCTTGTGTGTACTCATGTAGGTAGCGGGGACTGTTTACGAATGATGAGGGCAGAATTACCATTTTATCTAAATCTCTGGGATTTACATTGGCGTCGCTAGAAACTGCATCTTGTAAATGTATATAATTCCCAACGCGCAGCTTTTTTTGATTTAAAGATATATAACGGAGACGTTCACTTTCTACCTTCACATACATGTCTACCAAAAATTGATGAAATAATTGTCTACACCGGGCTAAGAGGTTAAAATCATTTTCTCGCAACATCATATGATACGCATAAAAATACATACATGATACTTTTTGTTCGGAGTAGGCTCCTTTGTGACCGAGTTAATGAGTGGAATTTGAAAATAATAACCCTCTTGCCCTTTGCAATAAATCAATGGATATTGCAGAGCGTCATAAAACTTGTGTGTATTGGTTACCCGTTGCAACGTATCATCACGTGCTCGCAAGACAATGGTTCGTGAAGAAAATTGATCACCTCTAATTACGGCTGCTATATCGTTTATCAAAGGTGCATTATAGCGCCTTTCATGCTCTCCTCGAGGGGTCCGATCTGCGTGAATGACGACTTTATAATCCTTTTCAGGTAGGTTTTCTAAATCAGTTTTAAATGTTTTGACTAAAATGTTACGTTCATGCAATTCAAGAATCTTTGAATTTTGAACACTGTGTCTCTCTAAGCTCCCTGGATAAATTGGCAGCGACGGTCTACCTCAAATTCAAATTCATTTATTTACCAGAATGTATGTGTAAAATAAAGTATGATCTTAAATTATGTATAATGGCCCATTTAAATTCTACTATTTTATATGGTGTGCAAATATTTTATAAGTATACATGCAAAAAAATTAACAACAAGTGGGAATTCAATTAAAATGTCACATTGTTTATTGATTGTTTTTTCTTTACTTTCATTTTATTTGTAATTAATAAATTATTAGATATATATCAATAATACTGACTTCGGAATTATTTTCCACAAAAATACATAAATTCGTTTATGTCGTAAAAACATTTTTCTTTAAACCATTGTATCAACTTTTTTTTTAAACATGGTTAAAGGTAACTCTTTAGAGTCGTTGGGTATTTTGTTATACACCTTTATAGCATTCACGTAAGAGTTACTTTCATACAATTTGAGCCTCCATTGAGGTAAGTATAATTTAAGATAAGATAAGATAAGATAAGATGCTTTATTTGTCAGAATATGGTACATTACTTCTGTTACAAAAGAATTTTGATCCCAAATATTCTGCCGTTTCCGGCGTACAAATATTTTCAGATAGATAATTTTTTGAATTAAGTAGAAAACTAAGACACTAATTATTATTTATGTTTATTTCTAGGAGCTACATTTCGTTCAGTTACATCTATTTGCCTTTCAAAGTGTTCAGGATGTTGTTTTACAAATATGCATATTTCTTTAATGTACAAGCATGTTAATGTTAAGATATTGTAGTTTTTAAACAAGGGCTTACAGCTATCCGTATACCCTGCTCCATAGATTGCACGCACACATTTCTTTTGTTCTCTAAATACTTTTATTATATCTACTGAATTGCCCCACAGTAAAAAAACCATATGATAGTACTGACGAAACATATCCGTGATATGCACATAGAGCAGCATCAGTTGATACCGTGACTCGTAATCTCTTTATTGCATAGGCAAATCTGTCGAGTTCGTCACAAACGTAATCGACCTGTGTTTTCCAGTCGCAATTTTTATCCGACATTATACTCAGAACTTTAGTACTTGCTACTTGTTCGATGATCTTATCATTATATTTAACATTAATTTTTAATAGTTTTCTCTGATATGTCTGAAATTGGATCATTTTAGTTTTTTCCATATTAGTCTCACTTTGAATTATAGCTATTAATTTAAATTATAAAAAATTAAAAAGTAAGTTTATCAGCATAAGAATAGTAAAGTAAGGAAGTTGGTAAAGATTTTTTATAGTTTTTTTGTTAAGAAAGTTTGAAGAATGTAAGTTTAAAAATTGTAAAGAAAGTAAGCTATAAATAATTTGTTTTTTTTTTGGTAAAGGATGTTTTTTTTTTCATCACTACTCATACAGCATACCTCCATCGACCAGAACTACAAGAATGTGTTGAGTAAGGCGCAGCTCACTCGCAGATCTATCATAAGACGCAACACCGCAAGTATCATCAATACAACTATCATACGGATGCCGCACCCTCACAACAGACCCACATAATCCCTATCGAATTTGGTAATAAAATTTGTATTGATTATTGTTAAATATAAACAACACCAGCGTATCATAGTAGCACGCTACTAGGACGCCAGTAGTCAAAACTCCACGTACCATAGCGCTAATTCACTAGGATGAAGTTGAGTATGCTTGTTACACTTAAAAGTGCTACCAAACACACTGATTCCAATCCGAAAGATAGCAGACATATCGCTATGCACTACGATGCCGCCCACAAACGGCATAGGTGTGCGATGTTCACGGGCTAGCCGTATTGCTACAATAAACCCGCTCACCACCGACACAAAGATGATGATATGTCTAGGACACTAACCGTAGTAAGACCAAGTTTACCTCGGTCTCAGACGCTTGTGATAAGGTATACACGCCACTATAATAATCCCTTTCAAGTCCCATTTCTATTAATATAATGCTTTTACTTATTTGAGACCTTCCACATATTTGCTTTATTTCATAAAACTTACTATTATATGTTTTTAATATATAGGACTTCAGTCCATAATACTACTATCACAATGCTTATGCATCAAAGAGACCTTCTATAATAATGCTTTTGTATTATACACCTTACTATTATGTTTCACGCCTACATTCTTTGCGATTTATTAACGTACAGTAGTAGCAGCCCCATATACTAGGCTTGCACGGATTTTTAAAAGTAATATTTTTTTTCGTATGGTATCCCCGCAAATGCTGGTAACACTACCCTTGCCTGGCTCGGGTCGTGTGTTCCCATTTGAGTCATTCTGTATCTCCGTGCTCAAGGCTTCGCACGTCTCTCTGGCCTTATTGTACAAAAGTTGACAGAAGTCAGGTGGATTGTGTGCTCATTTGACATCCTTATTCTATAAAAAAACGTAAGGAAAGACATCTTTGGATGAGTTCATAAATATATATTTGTTGCGTTCAAACCATGGTTGATAACCAAGTACGATACGACCGGTTATTTTTGCGTCCGATATCAGCAAAAAACTAAAATGTATCGCTAGTTCTTGAATCAGAACCGATGTAATGTTTTATCACAATTTTACACAAAATAATCGATTTCGGATCGACATGCACACTTTTTGGTTATTGTTTATCTATGGCTACTTGACTAAATACCTAATTTGAAATTATAATACAGGATCGACATGGATACTTTTTGGTTATTTATCTTTGTCTAAATTAAAACGTATGCACCTAACTTATCTGTTTAACATTTAATAATTTAACAAATAAAATTACTGCTATTTGATATAATATGAGTTCATAATTAGTGGGCTAATTCTATTATCAAATTCGATATGTATTGCTTGTTGCAAACGGATTTTCTCTCTATTTAAGGTCACGTTTACGGTTCCCGGAAAGAATTTCCACAAAGGTTTACCTGGTTCATTAGCTAATTCGGAGTCGAAATGCAGCATTGCCAGTTAATTACAGGCATCACATATGTAATCTTCTTCAGTGATCTAAAATAAGAATAAGAGTTCTATTATAATGTACAATTGTGTGTGATGGTTCATATTAGTGTAATAAAATAAGTTAGTATGTAAATACGTACTATTAATTATTGAAAAATTCCATTCGCAGGTCAAAGAAATTTTACTGGTATCAAGCTCAAAAACGAGATGGCGGCGAAGTGTATCAATGCGTATGTTACAATGAACACATAGCAATCTCAGAGCTAGTTGTCGTTGTTGTGTAGATGTAGTCTGCAAAATGTCTCTAACAAATACTCAACTGTAAAATCGGTGTCCAGAAATCAAAAGCACAGAATAATCGTCACAAGTGGTAGTTATTAGTCCGTAAAACAATGCCGAGGTCATAACAACAGCAGTAAATCCAAAATATCACAGTACCGTATCACAATCCACAATACCGAGTGAAGCCTTTTGTTGAATGAGTTTTTATATCAACGACCCGTGCAGTATGACCATACCAAATGCTAAAATCCTGTCGTACGCCTATGACACGGCTGTGGTTTTTGCTGGTGAATCTTGGGAGGTTGCTGAGACTAGTGCTGAAAGTGGTCTAGCTCGAGTCGCTCTGTGGTTGCAACAAAATCTCCTCACTCTCAATACAGCTAAGACAAATTTTATTTGTTTTAGCATTACCAACAACTCGCAGCCACAGACTGACTTTTGCCTTAAAATTCGTGCGTGTACTGAGGATGCTAAAAAAAGGTTGTGACTTGATGGGCAGTCACTGAAAAAGTCGCTCACACTAAATATCTGAGGGTCGTAGTAGATCAGAGGCTACCACGATAGCCCACACCTAGAGCATGTCATTAGTAGGACCCGAAAATTGATTTGGATGTTCAAACCCCTAAGGCACGTAATGCCTAATCGTACCAAGCAGTCGGACTCTATCAGATATCTTCTTAACAAAATATCCCTTCCCCAATCTCCAGTCCCTTGCACAATCTATCATAACATATTGCATTCCGGTGTGGGGTGGATCTGCAAAGACCAAATTTCTCAACTTACAAAGAGCCCAACGAACCATTATTAAGGTCATGTATTTTAAAAAAGACGTTTTTGAAAGAAAAACTGTATTGAATAAGTGGTTTGCTCTCAGTTAGACAATTATATGTTACTACGACAACCCTCAAAGCACACAAATCCCTGCCCTTTGACCCATCAATCTTGAAGAAGCGGTGAAAAGATGTTGTGGCTGTGTCTTCTGGTACCAAAACAGTGTTTGCTAGTAGGCAATTAAGCTCATGTTCTTCATTACTGTGTAATGAAATAAAGAGAGAATTAAACATATACGACAAAACGTATAAGGAGTGTAAAAACCTTATACTAAAATGGGTGCCGAAACCTATGACGAAACTGAATTTTTGCTGTACTACATTTCATCATTCGCTGTTATGTACGATATATAACATAATAGTTCTTTCCCTACACACGCGCACACACACACACACACACACACACACACACACACACACACACACACACACACACACACACACACACACACACACACACACACACGCAAACACCCACGCGCGCGCGCACACATATATACTTTTGGAATTTTTGGTTGTAAAAATAGAGTAATTACTTTTGTGATTTTTGCATTTTAGAATTAAAAGAAATGTATGTTCAGATAAGGGAGAGCTGGGTTTCCAAACACAGGAATTACTTGCCTAAATGGAGACCCCAATCAAACTATGTAACTAATTTATATAGTTATTTATAATAGATTATTTTATTTATTTATTTTTATTTATTTAAGCGAATAAGATGATGCGAATGATTGCCAAGTGTCAATCAATTGCGCAGTTCGATGACCACAGATAAATTAAAAAACTAATTAGGTGATAATTATTAATATTTGACGTCCTTCGAGCCCAAATCTCGTCAGTAAAATAAAATCAAACAAAATCCCACAATGGTGTTGGTGAAGCAACTGTAAGAAAAATATTACCAAAAAAGCGCCGGGTCTGGTAAGTAGCAGGTGCAACATTACTGTCCATTCAGATCCTTCCTGCCCCCAAGCTGTCTAATAAACAGATTAACGCTCTACGCATTTCGCCGAGCATTGAGTGGAGCTGCGAAGAATGTATGAAAAATATACACCGTAGGTCTTCCTTTTTCACTCCGGACGGAGAGGCTGATGACAATAACTTCGTGGTTATGAGTTTTTTGAATATCCAAATTGACACCTGCAGCCGGGAGTTCAAGAAAACGTCCCGGTAAGAAATTAGAAAGCTAGACACTTCAATTGATTTCCCGGGTGAGCAGCTGAGTACTATTGATCAAACCCTAAAAAAACACGACAACAAAATCAAAGAACTTGACCAGACCTTGAAAACCAAAACCTACAAAATAAGAACAAAAAACTTGAGAGGTGTCAAGGTACACCCGCATGAAACGAAGTTCCTTTCGATTAATTGGTGAAGGAATTGTAATAAAAAAAATTAAGTCATAATAATACTTTTTTTATTATTAACAAATATATACCCTGTTATATATATTTATCTCTATATATTATTAATAACTAATAGCCTCACGTATCATCCTTGTCGATATCGATTCCTACCAAGGATAATACGTGAGGCTATTGAAATTAAAAATATCCTAATTTTAATGGAGAAGGAGGCTGGGTACTATCACCTGCTTGGAATCCTATAATTAATAAAATTAAAACTAAACCCAAGCATACCACTACAAGACTTCAAAACACAGTTAGTTCATTCTGCGTAGATCGGACTAAGAACAATAATTAAAAAGCTGAAGGTACTCCGGGTTAACTTTGACATCGGGACATCAGTCACCTCAGTCCCCCGTGACCATGGGTGCTGGAAAGCACCCGAAACGTCGTGTATTAAAAATAATATAAATAAAACGCGATAAAATCCGTAAAAGTAGTTTTAATCAAGATGTTGTAATAATGAAAAATATTATGCTTTACAAAACGGTTGGACTACTACCGTCACAAACTTGATGTATATTACACAAACATTACCGTGTACATTTAGTTTTCCACAGCAATCCATTTATTTCCTAATTAAAGAAAATAATATCGATAAATATATTCTGAAGATTTCCGGGTTTTGCAATGAAGAATTATGTAAAACTACTGTCCTGGGGGAGTTTTGTTTTACATTTAACAATGATGAAAACGTAACTATGCATACACCGCATATACGTAACATTCCTCATTCCCAAAAACGACATGAAACTGATGAACAGACGTGAATTTGCGAAAGATTTGGAGCTGCAAAAAGAAAAGAGGTTTTAAGAAATCTAATTATATTTCTTAATAAATATAAAGTACCAACAGCATGGTGAGCAGGTAGATCCTATCATTCCAAATACACCTTTCCTTAATAAAATCCGCCATGAAGGTAAGAAAATCCGTTTTGTTGTCCAAGGGAGTTCTTGAGACTCATTAAACACTTGAAGCACAATAACGTGGAGTATCGTGATGTTATTAGGCAAGTGGGATTTGATAAATTTTTAATATTCTATTGGACCCATCAGCAAACTAATTTATACTCGTATAACTATTTATTACCACTAAAATCGGAAGTGTCTTTAAACGCTAAGAGGTGTGTAGTTCGGCAGGTTCCTTATGCAGAAAATTACCATCATGACCTGGTCCGATATTTTTATATCAAATTGTTATTAATAACGGTTCTTTAATCGTTCCAATTTGCCAGATGTGAACGGAAAGACATGACACTATAATAGTTGTATTTTGACTTTATGAGTGGATTTCAGCAAAAAATCACGTGCCTCTCGAATTAGTAACAGATATGTCGGATGCTTTACAAAACGGAATATGTAGATCTTATGATGCTGCAGGATGGTGCTGGTGGTTGTCGAAATAAATCGCGGACAATGAATGTACTTGTTTTATTACAAAATGGCGACTTAACAAAGGTCTGTGCGCTAACACAATATTAGGGCGTGCGCATCGACTCGCGGATGGTGGCAGACTAGCGGGGGCCGCAAAGACAAGCATGTCGTTGGGTCCGCGTCACATAAAATCTTATAACTAGGTAAGTACATTCGATACACACACAGATAAAATACAGAGTAAATTCGATTCCTATACATATTCTTAACTACAAATGAGCGTGTCGCTAACATTCCCCACCCCAGTGCTGTCACAGCACTCATCACTCAATGATATAGGAGCGACGCGTGCCGCGGACCGACGCCAGGTCCTTGAGCCAACCTTCACCTCCACTAATCTGATACTTGCTGGGATACACTTCTGTAATGAGTCCCTTTGGCCACGAGTTGCGGGGAGAATTCGGGTCCCCAACTAAGACCAGGTCGCCAACTTGCAGTGGCTTCTGCTCCACGTGCCACTTTCGCCTAGGTATAAGTTCAGGTAAAATTTCCTTTACCCACCTGTGCCAAAACATGTCCGCCAATCGTTGACTTGTGCGCCAATGCCTACGGAGATACAGGTCGGAACTGTCAAACGATCCAATCACAGGTAAGTTGGATGATGTACCTAGAAGAAAATGGCTTGGAGTGAGGGTTTCTACTCCATCTGGTGCGACTGAAACGTGCATCAAAGGACGACTATTCACTATATTTTCCACTTCCGCTAGTAGTGTGCACAACACTTCGTCCCTTGGTGCCCGTTCATTTAAGGCAACTTTAAGCGATGCCTTGATGCTGCGGATCATCCGCTCCCACGCCCCACCCCAATGGGGACTGGCGGGAGGGATGAAAGTCCAATCCATCCCATTGTTGACACCTACGTTACTTAGACCCTCACGGTCGAGGTCCTGCATAGACCGTTGGAGTTCCTTGTTAGCGCCTCTAAGATTGGTGCCATTGTCTGAGTACAAGTGACGTGGCCAGCCACGCCTCGCTGCCATCCGACGCAGTGCCATGATTAGAGAATCTGTCGTCAGGGAGGCAACGGTCTCAATGTGGATTGCGCGCAACGTCAAGCATGTGAAAAGGACACCGTACCTCTTTTCCCTGCGTCTGCCTACTGTGACCTCCATCGGTCCAAACAGGTCCAACCCGCAGTATGAAAAGGGGCGCTGATGATGAGCCACGCGAGCCCGAGGTAAGTCACCCATACGAGGAACCTGCGGCTTACACTTATTAATTCGGCACACCATACACTGCGACACCACAGCCCTTACGGTAGGTCTAAGTCGTATTAACCAGTATTTTTCCCTCAGTTGATTTACTACTGTTTCTTGGTTGCCATGAGCTGCCTTTATGTGATAGTGCCGAACAATAAATCTAGCCACAGGGTGTCGCCCGTCCAATATTACAGGTCTCTTTACCTCCATAGTGACATTTGCAGCAGCATCGATACGACCGCCCACACGAAGCAAGCCATGTTCATCCAAGAACGGTGAGAGAGTAAGTAACCGACTAGTTTTAACTAAAGACTTACCTTTTCGTATCGATTCGAAGTCGTCAGCGAATGATTCTGCCTATGCGTGTCTTAATAGCAGCCGCTCTGCTCGCTCCATCATCTTCACGGTGTAATCAATGACAGGTATACCTTTTAATTTGTCAACAAATTTTAAAACGGCGGCTGTTGCTCTAAGCAGGCGCAGCCAAGAAGAAAACCGCACCGGGTCCGGTACCGGTAAGTTATCAGGGATTACCTGTACAACGGCTGTAATTTCCGCGCCCACTTCGTTCGTGTCTGGCTGGATGACATCTTTCGGCCATTCCGGAACATCAAGGTACAGGAAAACTGGGCCAGTGATCCACTCAGAGAACAAGGTAGGGTCAAGGGCTTCCCTTGTAGCCAAATCAGCTACGTTAAGCTTTGTAGGAACATATCTCCATTCGTCAATGCGCGTCAATTCGTCGATCTCCCCAAGACGGTTTGCTTCGAACGTTTTATAAGTTCGGGTATTGTTACGAATCCAGTGTAAAACCGTAGTGGAGTCGCACCAAAAGTACCGACGCGCTGAAGATATTCTATGTTCCTTCCCAATAGTGTTTGCTAACCTTGCAGCCAACAATGCTGCTTGAAGTCCATACCTAGTGTAACGATCCCCCCCCCCCCTCTATATAAAAATTTTATAATATTAAAAATATCCCCTTTTCAATAACATTATATATATGAGACCAGGATTAATAAATTATGTTTTGATCTTTCTAAATGATCTTTCTAAAGACTTAATAATAGGCCGTTTGTAATATTTTGGCGTGATCGTCTTAGTTAGGACCCTTATTTACGTTGTGTTTGTTTAGTAACTTAGTTCTTTTAGGTGTCCTTTGGAAGAATGAATATTCACTAGAGCAATTGAAAGCTGTTGGTAGTGCCTTATAAGCTAAGTGAACCCCGTTCACGAAGACAGGGCTCGAGAAAGGTTAAGAACATAAAACGTCTTTATTCCACTTGTATCAGGTTGACATTATTAATTTATTATTATTTATCCCTTCCCGCTTGGAAAAGGCTCACAATATATTTATACAAAAATACCCGATACAAGGGCTTCGCCCTCCTACATTTATTTAAAAAAAATGTAGGGGAGGTACACGGCCCCACACACGCCGTGCACGGTGAGCGCCAACCATTTTGATGCACTCCCCCCGAAGGGAACGCTAATTCGGGAACTGGACCGTAGTCCACAGCAAAATAACTGGCGAACCAGTAAAAGAGGCTTGGCCCCTTGTTAGTGCGTAAGCACAAACATCGACCGAAGTCGCGCATGTCAATGCGTGTAAACGCCATACAGAATACGAACGAATCCAGCCACAGTGCATGTACGTCACACGGTTTAGGCAAATAGGCACACTGGCCTTAAACCCTCCGTGAGCGCCACCACCTGCCAGACCGCCGCTCCTGCAGACGTGATGTAAGTGTATGGCATCACCACCAATTGCATGATCAGCACGGCTACTAGCCGCAGAGCGTGTCATGAGTCTACCGCTCACCTCAAGGGAATGGGGTCCCACGTTGTGCGGCTTTCGGCCGCAGCCTTGAAAGTCTCCTCAGATCCTCCCGCCAGCTACCACCCGCATGAGGTCGACACATATGCTCCACCAACCAATACAACGGCAGATATAGCCAAAAGGCAGTTATAAGATAAGAGTAATAATTCGCCATCAGAAAGGGTTTGTATCACTGACGTTGAGTAAATGCATTTTCGATCATGTTTGTCTCACCCAACAACAAGTTGCCTTCAATCATTCAAAGGTGGGAAAGTTACAGAGATATAATATTATGTTGTTATATAAAACATCGTGGAGGGCAGACAGTCTGCAGCCCCGCAATGAAGGGACCCGACTTGGGCAAAGTTACTTAGGTGTGAGTCAAACCAAGACGCAGAGAGCGCCATTGTGAATAGCGTCCCACCAAACAACCATCGCAGAGACGCAATGCTGCAGAACGCAACAAGCATCAATACGACTATCGTCGGGCTTACACCATTCCAAGGTCCCCCATACATTCCAGCAGACATTACCACCCGTATACCTCCATCGACCAGAACCACAAGAGAGCGTCGAATCAGGCGCAGCACACCCGCAGATCCATCACAAGACGCAATACCGCAAGTAGCAGTAAGCATCAATGCAACTATCATACGGATGGCGCCCCCTCACAACACATCCACATGATCCCTATCGACTTTGGCAACAAAGTTAGTATTGTTGTTATATAAAAAATGTCACCAACGTATCATAGTAGCACGCTACTAAGACGCCAATGAACAAAACTCCACGTATCATAGCGCTAATGCACTAAGACATGAAGCTGAGTATGCCTGTTACACTTAAAAGTGCTACCAAACACACTCATCATCCCCATCCGAAAGATAGACGACGCATCGCTATGCGCTACGACGCCGCCCACAAACGGTATGGGTGTGCGATGTCCACGGGAAAGCCGTATTGCTACAACAAACCCGCTTACCACCGACACTAAGATGTTAATTGTATACCTCCAACGACCAGAACATCAGGAATGCGTCGAATCAGGCGCAGCACACCCGCAGATCCATCACAAGACGCAATACCGCAAGTAGCAGTAAGCATCAATGCAACTATCATACGGGCGGCGCACCCTCACAACACACCCACATGACTCCTATCGACTTTGGCAACAAAGTTAGTATTGTTGTTATATAAAAAATGTCACCAACGTATCATAGTACCACGCTACCAAGACGCCAATGAACAAAACTCCACGTATCATAGCGCTAATGCACTAAGACATGAAGCTGAGTATGCCTGTTACACTTAAAAGTGCTACCAAACACACTCATCATCCCAATCCGAAATATAGACAACGCATCGCTATGCGCTACTACGCCGCCCACAAACGGTATGGGTGTGCGATGTCCACGGGAAAGCCGTATTGCTACAACAAACCCGCTTACCACTGGCACTAAGATGATATGTCTAGGACACATCGGTTAGCGAGTCCAAGTTTACCTCGGACCAATTGCTCGTGAAGCAGCACACACGCCACCATTATATTCCTTTCCAAGTCCCTAATAAGGACTAGTCATTTTGCTACAGTACTAGGAGCAGTCAGTCACCCGACCACCCCATACAATGCTTATGCATCAAGGAGACCTCCTATAATATTGCTTTTGTATCATAGACCTTACTTTCATAAGTCATGTATATATAGGATTCGAACCCACGACCCTACTATTGTAATGCATATTAATCATAGAGACCTTCTATAGTATTGCTTTTGTATCATAGACCTTACTTTCATAAGTCATTCATATATAGGATTCGAACCCACGACTCTACTATTGTAATGCATATTAATCATAGAGACCTTCTATAGTATTGCTAACCTGGGTAATTTTCCTTCGGTGATTATTTTAAAACTATAATCTGACCACTTCGAAATAAGCACTGTAGGCAGTTTGGACAGAATTATCGAAGCGATGTTGACGCCTTGCAGGTACTCCTCACGTCCGACTGCTCGTACTGCTTCCACGACATTTTGTACTTTCACAGCAAACGGAACGATGTCTTTATGATATTCCTGTTGCAGAGGCTGAAGTTTCTTTATCTCATAGAATATTCTTGAAATGATGCAGTCAGGGTTACCAAAATGTAGCTCCAACGTCTTGATGACTTTATCTGGCGACGTGGCGCTAATAAACAACGCGGCGACTGCGTCCTCCGCCTGCCCTCGTAGACACTTTCTAAGCCTCCAAAGGTTTTCTTTAGCTGTAAATTGACATAACGCCGTTGATTCGTCGTATGCTTGCTTGAATAGAAGCCAATCCAATTGGTCACCTGAAAACTCAGGTAAGTCTTTCGGTGTACTCATACGGCTGAGCAAACTAGCTTGAGGCACGTTGTTTGCACAGTTAACCGAAATATCCTTCAAAGTACTAGCCAACATGTGGACGGCTGTAATTAGCACAGTCACGGTGTCGTCGAGTGGCGGCGGCACTGCGCCGGGCAGCGGGCCGGCCACGTGTGCGACGCGGGATGAATGTACTTGCCGATTCAGCTCGCCCGTATAAATTCCTTTCTCGGGGGCTTGCTATTTTTTTATAGAAGAGGGGGCAAACGAGCATGCGGCTCACCTGATGTTAAGTGACTACCGCCGCCCATGATCAACCGCAACACCAGGAGAATTGCGGGTGCGTTGCCGGCCCTTTAGAAAGGAGTAAGCTCTTTTCTTGAAGGTGCCCAAGTCATATCGGTCCGGAAAAATCGCCGGTGGTAAACTATTCCACAGAGAGGTTGTACGTGGAAGAAAACTCCTTGTGAAACGTACAGTGGTGGACCGCCAAGCATCCAGATGGTGTGGATGGTATCGAGACGTTTGCCGTGTAGTGCGTTCACGAAATTTGGCGGCTGGGATTAATCCGAACAATTTCTCAGAGCACTCCCCGTGATAGATGCGATAAAATACGCAAAGAGATGCAACATCTCTTCGCAGCGCCAGTGAATCGAGCCGATCGGAAAGCACTCGGTCGTCGACGATTCGAGCCGCTCTGCGCTGGATGCGGTCAAGTGGAAGGAGCTGGTACTGGGGAGCCCCAGCCCAGAGATGTGAACAGTATTCCATGTGCGGCCGAACCTGCGCCTTGTAAAGTTGCAGGCGGTGTGCCGGCATGAAATACTGTCCCACTCTGCTGAGCACGCCAAGCTTTTTAGAGGCCAATTTGGCCTTCCCTTCCAAGAGACCACGAAACTGCACGTCACTCGATATGTCGACGCCGAGGATTCCGATACTGGCTGAGGCAACAAGGGGAGTGCCTTGGAACTGAGGGGATACGACAAAGGGGTTCTTTTTAGCGGTTAACGCGCAAACTTGTGTCTTCTGGGGGTTAAACTGGACTAGATTTAGTCGTCCCCAATCCGAGACTCTGTTCAGCAAAGACTCGACTTCAGACACAAGTTTGTCCCGGCACTCGGAGACGTTTTCCCGAGAAATATTGGCTCGGCCGGTGTAAAGAGCATCACCAGTGCTGTCAGCTGCATAGCAATGAATGTTACGGGTATGCAACATATCATTGATATGCAGAAGAAACAGCGTTGGCGATAGCACGCAGCCCTGTGGAACACCAGCGTTAATAGGCTTGCAATCGGAGCTTGCACCGTCTACAACGACCTTGATGCTCCGATCTGCAAGAAAGCTGGTGATCCAATCGCACAATTTCTCGGGAAGCCCATAGGAATGAGCTTCGAAAGAAGCGCTTTGTGCCAAACCCGATCGAAGGCCTTCGCAATGTCCAAACTAACGGCCAATGCCTCCCCCTTGAACTCAACTGCCTCCGCCCGTCTGTGAGTGAGATAGACCAGAAGATCACCAGCTGACCGACCACGGCGAAAACCGTATTGGCGGTCACTAATCAGCTGGTGATCCTCAAGGTACCTCATGAGCTGGCAGTTTACAATGGACTCCATTGTTTTGGAGAACAAGGAGGTGATAGCGATTGGCCGGTAGTTGGACGGGTCTGAGCGGTCGCATTTTTTAGGGATCGGGTGGACGAAAGCCGTCTTCCATGATTTTGGGACTACGCCTAGGGAGTAGGAGTACCGGAAAAGACGCGTTAAAACCGGTGCCAACTCTGGAGCACACGTCCTCAGCACAATTGGGGGGATTCCGTCAGGCCCACTCGACTTGTGGATGTCCAGGGAGAGGAGTGCTTTGCGAACCGAGCGCTGTGTGAACTGCACTTCCGGCATGGAGCACTCACACCGCGGGATGGTCGACGGCGTACTCCCCCCGTCATCGAGAGTCGAGTTAGATGCAAAGAAAGAGCCTAGAAGATCGGCTTTCTCCTTTGCAGTATGGGCCAGTGAGTCGTCCTCCCTGTGCAGAGATGGAAGAGATGGATGACAGAAATTCCCCTGGACAGCCTTGGCGAGAGACCAGAATGCACGGGTTCCAGAAGGAAGGCGAACTAGTTTCTCGCCAATTCTGCCTATGTGCTCTGACTTTGCCTTGGCAATGACTCTTTTGAAGGACCTAGAGGCGGAATTATACTTCTTTTTTAGAGCGCTGGTGTTTACATCCCGGGACGCTGATGCATCAACCCAGGCTTGGTAACACTCCTGCTTATAGCATGATGCCATTTTACAGGAGCGACCAAACCATGGCTGAGATTTGCCTCCAATGGGCACCATAGAGGAAGGAATAAAAAGTTCCATACCCTTAAGTACCACATCAGTAACAGAATCCGCAACAACGTTGGGATCATCCGGCGAGAAGCAAACCCGCCTCCAAGGGTAGGATGCAAAGAAAGACCGCATCCCATCCCAATCGGCTGACCTATAGTGCCAAACACGGCAGCAGCCTGCAGAATGCAACCGCGATTTCAGCGTGAGTGGCACAACACTCCGGACCAGACAATGGTCCGAGGAGCCTAAAGGGGCGTCGACGGAAATCTGATATCCGTCCGGGTGAGACGTCAGCAGAAGGTCCAACAGGGAAGGTGCATGATCCTCCACATCTGGAATCCGCGTAGGCGAAGTAACCAGTTGTGTCAGACCATATGCCAAGGCAAAATCATGAACAGATCTCCCCGCATGATCAGTTAAACGTGAACCAAGCCATTCGGCGTGATGGGCGTTAAAGTCGCCGAGGATCACGATCTCTGCGGAGGGGATCTGCTGTAGCAACGAATCCGCAGCCATTTGGACGTGGTCGAAGAGTCGGTCTGTTTCGGCATTACCGCTATGGGACCTATAGAGGCACCCGTAGACGCGTGGATGGTCGTCGCTGTCTACGCGTAGCCAAAGGATGGACAGGTCCGAACCTTCAAGTCTGCCGAGGCGTCGAGAACAGATGTCCTCTCCGACGTAAACGCAAACTCAAGCCCGAGGCACAAAGGAGTGTTCCAGTTTGTACCCCGGGTAGGAGAGATACGAGACATCAGCCGGAGAGAACACCTGCGTCTCGGTCAGAAAGAGCAGAGCCGGCCTCGCCGTCTCGTGATGGTAGTGGACGGCGTTAGGTTAGAGTGAAGTCCCCTGATATTGCAGAAATTCACGGACAGCGTGGCAGGGGTCGCCTTGGTCTTGTTGCTCCGTTTGCCCCGAGCAGTTGTAGTCTTGAGCGGAATTTTGCCTCCCCCCCCCAGAATACGCGGGGCAGCCTGAGCACCCACGCTCAGAAGTGGAGAAACATGGTCGTGGATGCTCAGCGAGGGATTCTCCAGGGGTGCTGGTACCCTCCTGGGGTAGTCTATTGTTATTTAATTCCGCTACCATGTTGATGGGGGGGGGGGATTTGGGCCTCCGGCCACCTGTACTCACCAGACGAAACGCGGAAGCAGAGCTTCCACTTCACGCCGGTATTCTGTGAGGTGCTGCTCGATTGTGGGTTCCTTGTGAGTACCTTGGTGGGCCACCCATTCCTCTAGCTCACTTCGAGAAAGCTCGTTTCTATCGATTTGTGAACTGTATCCTATTTGTTCTTCCTCGTCGCTGAGTGCTGCCAATTGGGCGTCCAGGTTCCTGTCGATGAGCTCAATTTGAATCTTTGCCTTCTGTTGAGCCGCTTCAAGCAACAACTGCTTTTTTTTTTTTTTTTTTTAAAAACGTTACCCCTACACTAGGATTTTCTCCTGTATCGTGGGGGCAGTTTACAAACATAAATTGCACAAGGACAAACATCCAGACCCGGAACAATTATTTGTAGGCCATACAAATACTTGTTCCGTGCGGGATTCGAACCCGCGACCCCCAGCGCAACCACTCATTGCTAAGCCACTACGCCACGGAGTCGCTTTTTCTTCGCTTCCTTCGATTTTTGAGACATGCTCGTAGATTTTCGAGAACATTTGCTGCTGCACGATGTAACTGGCTTTTTAGGTTTTCCCACGTGGCCATGGGGCAGTGGTTCCGATTTTATGCTACTACCCGGTTCGTCGGAAAATAACCGCTGTGGGACTTTGGGTTTCTCCTTAGAAACCACAGTTGCAGCTTGAGCATTGTCTACGACTTCTTTTTGTTCCAGCAAATCACGCTGCTCCTGCAGCTTTTTTGCTCGCCGCGTTCTTACTGGTGGAGTTTGGAACATCAGATCCTGCTCGAAGTACCACTTTGTAGATCTTATGATGCTGCAGGATGGTGCTGGTAGTTGTCGAAATAAATCGCGGACAATGGATGTAAGTACTTGTTTTATTACAAAATGGCGACTTAACAAAGGTCTGTGCGCTAACACAATATTAGGGCGTGCGCATCGACTCGCGGATGGTGGCAGACTAGCGGGGGCCGCAAAGACAAGCATGTCGTTGGGTCAGCGTCACATAAAATCTTATAACTAGGTAAGTACATTCGATACACACACAGATAAAATACAGAGTAAATTCGATTCCTATACATATTCTTAACTACAAATGAGCGTGTCGCTAACAGAATATATGTTGCGTTTTGTGACATGTCATACAAGTATTTTTTTTATCAAATTGCTACAGGTTTTAATTAAAGAAGAGCAAATTTTACCGCGAACACATTTAAGAATTAACATTGCTCATTTTATTCATAGTGTGTCAACAACACACAAAAGTTTTTCGTCGGTTAAATTTGTAATCTGATTTTTATTTAAGAGCTATTGGCCTGATAAGCACTACGGAAAATTACACAGATATTGAAAAGAATATGAAATTCATTCATTATTAAATATAAGCCAAAATGAATATGGGTGCAAAAATTATATTCAATGGATACCGTAAAAATTGGAAACCTTTAAATTTGATGAAACGGTTATTGACTACTAAAAAATTAAGAACAGCAATAGCTGTGAAAAACAAAATCTTTGCGACAACCATTAGGTTTGTCAATAATTCTCATTAATTAAATTCACTGATTGATCTTCATTTAAAAAATTATATTTTTTTTTCAACTATCACACAACGCCATCCAGTCCCAAGCTAAGCAGAGCTTGTGTTATGGGTACTAGACAACTGATAAACATACTTATATATTTCTAAATACATAAATATTATAGATAAATTACACCCAGACACAGAACAAATGATCGTGCTCATCACACAAACATTTGTCCTGGGTGGAAATCGAACCCACGACCTCCGGCATAGCAGTCAGGGTCACTAACCACTAGACCAACAGGCCTATTGATTAACTTGTTAGAGAAACTCATAATAATATTAATTCTATTGACGCAGTGAATTCTTCCCCTTATTATTTAATGAGTGTGTAAAAAAATATTCTAATTTAAACGAATTTCATCATGAACAAATGTCATGCGTAAGCATTATGGCTCAGAGTATGTTACAACTAATTTTGGTTCCGAGAATTATTTTAAATACATACAAGAAAATGTATTGGATAATCGAGAACCAACCCGAGCTGATATGTTTATAATTAAACATATCCAAACTATTCTACCTAGATTAATAGAAGCTAGAGCTGCTTATGATAAGCAGAAAATAACAAATAAAAACTATTAAATAAGCCTCAAAAAGTTGCCGACGAATCCGAGCAAAATTATCAAAAAAAAACTGGAAAAACAAAAACAGGATTGACGAAAATGTAGATCTAGATTCCACTGAAAAAGCAATTTCTGATGATAATTCTTTATATGAAGTCGAAGAAATTAAAATAATGATAATGAAACAGGAACTCTAAAAAAGATGAACCCAAGGGACTTATTATAAGTCACACATCATTTCTGAATTTTTATCAACCCCTTCTGCAATTTCTGTTGAAACACCAACTGAAGGAAATAGTGCCCAAACAGCGGCAAACTGCTTTAATAACGCCGATTCCTAAGACAGATAATATTAGGAATTTTAAAGACCTGCGACCTATTAGCGTACTACCCTGTTTGTCTAAAATCCTAGAGAAAGCTGTATGTAATCAGTTAACTCATTATTTAGACCAAAATGAAATTCTACCGAGTGTACAGTCTGGCTTTAGGAAACGACATAGCACTACAACAGCTTTGGTCGATGTAGTGGATAATGTTTTAAGTGCTCGGGATTCCGGTATGGTTACAATTCTAGTTCTTCTAGACTATTCCCGTGCATTTGATGCGTTATATAGGCAGTTGTTATTCTCTAAATTAAACTACTATGGATTAAGCTCGGAAACTATGATTGGTTTCGTAGCTATTTTAATGACCGTAGGCAAATTATCGAAGTAATAGATGAAAACGGCTTGCTGTGCTGTTACAAGAGGTGTTCCGCAGGGTTCAATACTTGGTCCCTTGATTTTTTCGCTGTATAGTGCTGATATCGTAAAACATATATTAAACTGTAGCTATCATATATATGCTGATGATATACAAGTGTATATTTCTTTCAAGCCAAATGAGAGTACTGTAGCTGTTCGCGCCACTTGCACTATCGCTTAACGCTCAAGGGATTCGTTAATTATTATCCAATAAGATTACTGCAAAGCCCATTTCCGGTATATGCCCAGCATGTGCATTCTTGTTGACGGGCACACACAAGTTGAGAAGACACGCAACCAACCGCACCGCGTATATCTCGCATCATCGCTCCCGCCCTTGTGTAATTTGGATATTGAATTATACAAGCATATAGTAAAAAGTATAGACATTTGCAATAACGCTATATTTCGTGATTATCTGTGAAGTTGATAAGTGTGAAGACAGCCGGCAGCCATAGAGACACGAGGCAGATCAGCTTAAGTCCAGGTGGGTGCACATGCATTCCTTCACGTCCTTCCTATATCCCGAATTCAGGGGATTCACAGTATCACGAATAAATTAAATTCCATTCATCGCTCGCACCGCGCTCATACAGTCCACTATTCTATTTAAATTAATAGCCGCACCGCATAACATTATTTAATACATTTGAACCAGCAGTTTGGTAGTTAAAGGCCAAACGCCAATATCCACCATATATTTTTTGGTCACTTCGGCCGGGATTAAATTAACCTTTAGGCCCGGAGAAGTAAATTCATTTTTTTTATAATTTACAAAAAAATATATACGTATATATTATTAAATCATAATAAATTGTAGTTTTAATTATACTAACTACAATATTTATTTGTCCCGCATCGCTTATTACACGTATTATAATACCTTTGTAACGCATACCACACCGCTTCATTATTCCATTAATGATATTTTTCTTGTTGATTAACCGCCATCTTACTAGTAACGCGAGATTGCTTCGTTCCCCAGTTAACAAATTCAACCGTCACTTATCGCAATAATTTTAGTCCGCATTTGTTTGTTGAAAATGACGACGAGAAGCAAGGAATCTAAACTGGTTTCGGATGAAGAAGTTAGTTTAAAAATTATTATCGCTAAACGTAATTATATTTACGAACGATTACAAAAAATTTACGAGACGTCAAAGGGCGCATTTAATTCCTTGGACGAGCAGAATTCATTTCATAGCATCGCTTCGAATATAGAACAATTACGTAGTGAGTTTCAAGAAGTTCTAGATAACTATAATACTAAAAATTTAAATTTAAACCCTAATGCAGACGTTGATTACGAGGCTTGGAACTCATTTGAAGATTTACATAGTCGTATTAAGCGCTAAATTACGAAAATATCCACACCGCCTTGCACTGTTACGTTAGAAAATAGATTTCCCACTAAATTAAAAACTTCACTTCCGCCAATTGAATTAATGTCATTTAACGGAGACATACGCCAGTGGTCTATGTTTTATCAACAATTTAAGACATTAATTCACGACAATTTACAATTAACTGATGCCGAACGTGTTTATTATTTGGTTAACAAATTGAGTGACAGGGCGTTATCAGTTTGTGCCGGGTTAGCCCCTACCGCAGAAAATTATTCCATTATTTGGAATGCGCTTATAAGAAGATATAACGACGAACGCACACTCGCATCTACGTATATTAACCAACTATTGGATTTAACACAGGTGAACGCAAACACAACAGGATGTTATCATAAATTTATGGACAAATTTGATGCTTCAATTAATGCTCTAAAGCAATTAAAAATTGAGGACTTAGCTGATTTTTTGTTTTTAAATATTGCACTTAGAAAATTAGATCATGACACTGTTAAGTCATTTGAAATGTCTTGTCGCACAATTAGCATACCAAACTACGCCTCTTTAGTACAATTTTTATACGAACAGAATAGGGCTATATGCCATACATTTAATAATTCGCATACTTTATCTACATCCAATAATAATCGAAACAAATCACTTTCAAATAAATTTTGTAAAACATTTATTAATACAGATCCTTCGCATTCATTTATCTTTTGCAAATCAAATGATCATGAACACTTGTATGTTTGTCCACGCTTTTTAAAATTAAATACACAACAACGTTACGATATTATTAAACAAAACAATTGTTGTATTAATTGTTTATGTATTAAACACTCGACTTCTTTTTGTAAATCCAAGCGTAAGTGTATATACTGCGCGCGGCGCCACCATTCTTTAATTCATTCTGACCCGAATCAGAATGGCTCTAAGACTGCTTTTCGTAGTAGCAATATGTTACACTCAGAGGTTGTGCAGACGCGTAACGCTAATGCATGCAGCGCGCATTCGATTAATTACCGCGCAGTTAACGATAATAAGGTAAATTCTTCTGTCGCTCACAATTCGAATACGGAGGAAAATGAAAGAACACTTACCTCTTCATGTAATATTTCTCGCGATTATAGTACTCTCCCGCGCTATACTACTTTATTGGGGACTGCAAAAATAAAGGTCGTAGATAAGTACGACAATGAACATTTTATTCGGTGTTTAGTTGACCCCGGATCCCAAAGCGACTATATTACGAAGGATTGTTGTAAACCCTTATTTCTTTCCGTTTCGAATGAAAATCGTTTTACCGAAGTACACGGGATCGGTGGTGTGTCCCAGAAGATTGTAGGTGTCACTTCACTGCAGTTCACGTCTCATTTTAATGATAACAAATTTTGTAATGATTTCTTATATTTACGCGAACACTAAACATTGAAATAATACTAGTTTTTACGGAATTTATCGCGTATATTTAACTTTTTAAATAGCCGACGTTTCGAACGCTTTACAGCACTCATGGTCACGGGCGGGACTGAGATGTTTAACGTCCATATGTCATAGTTAACCGCGGTTACCATAGATTAAAATTTAACTTTTGTTCCGATCTATGCAGTATGAACTTATGGTATCTTGAAGTCTTGCAGTTGTATGCTTGGGTTGGGATTTAATTTTATTTATTATAGGATCCCAAGCAGATGGTAGCACCCAGCCATCTTCTCTATTGAAATTAGGATGTTTTTTGATTTCAATAGCCTCGCGAATCATCCTTGGAAGGAATCGGTGTTCTTTAGCGAGGATCTGCGGTCTATCAAATCTGATGTAGTGACGGGGCGATCCTGTACATGTTCACAGACTGCAGACTTCCCGGAGCGTCGATTCTTCACATCAGCTATATGTTCTTTAACACTTTCGTTCTAACAACGTCACAGAACGTCAAATTTGATGTCTTCGCGATGACGCACATAGTCTAATCACGTCCTAAGAAAATTTTAATTTCCAAGCACAACGGCTAGTAAATTTATGATAACCTCCTGTTGTGTTTGCGTTCACCTGTGTTAAATCCAATAGTTGGTTAATATACGTAGATGCAAGTGTGCGTTCGTCGTTATATCTTCTTATAAGCGCATTCCAAATAATGAAATAATTTTCTGCGGTAGGGGCTAACCCGGCACAAACTGATAACGCCCTGTCACTCAATTTGTTAACCAAATAATAAACACGTTCGGCATCAGTTAATTGTAAATTGTCGTGAATTAATGTCTTAAATTGTTGATAAAACATAGACCACTGGCGTATGTCTCCGTTAAATGACATTAATTCAATTGGCGGAAGTGAAGTTTTTAATTTAGTGGGAAATCTATTTTCTAACGTAACAGTGCAAGGCAGTGTGGATATTTTCGTAATTTAGCACTTAATACGACTATATAAATCTTCAAATGAGTTCCAAGCCTCGTAATCAACGTCTGCATTAGGGTTTAATTTTAAATTTTTAGTATTATAGTTATTTAGAACTTCTTGAAACTCACTACGTAATTGTTCTATATTCGAAGCGATGCTAAAAAATAAATTCTGCTCGTCCAAGGAATTAAATGCGCCCTTTGACGTCTCGTAAATTTTTTGTAATCGTTCGTAAATATAATTACGTTTAGCGATAATAATTTTTAAACTAACTTCTTCATCCGAAACCAGTTTAGATTCCTTGCTTCTCGTCGTCATTTTCAACAAACAAATGCGGACTAAAATTATTGCGATAAGTGACGGTTGAATTTGTTAACTGGGGAACGAAGCAATCTCGCGTTACTAGTAAGATGGCGGTTAATCAACAAGAAAAATATCATTAATGGAATAATGAAGCGGTGTGGTATGCGTTACAAAGGTATTATAATACGTGTAATAAGCGATGCGGGACAAATAAATATTGTAGTTAGTATAATTAAAACTACAATTTATTATGATTTAATAATATATACGTATATATTTTTTTGTAAATTATAAAAAAATGAATTTACTTCTCCGGGCCTAAAGGTTAATTTAATCCCGGCCGAAGTGACCAAAAAATATATGGTGGATATTGGCGTTTGGCCTTCAACCACCAAACTGCTGGTTCAAATGTATTAAATAATGTTATGCGGTGCGGCTATTAATTTAAATAGAATAGTGGACTGTATGAGCGCGGTGCGAGCGATGAATGGAATTTAATTTATTCGTGATACTGCGAATCCCCTGAATTCGGGATATAGGAAGGACGTGAAGGAATGCATGTGCACCCACCTGGACTTAAGCTGATCTGTCTCGTGTCTCTATGGCTGCCGGCTGTCTTCACACTTATCAACTTCACAGATAATCACGAAATATAGTGTTATTGCAAATGTCTATACTTTTTACTATATGCCTGTATAATTCAATATCCAAATTACACAAGGGCGGGAGCGATGATGCGAGATATACGCGGTGCGGTTGGTTGCGTGTCTTCTCAACTTGTGTGTGCTCGTTAACAAGAACTCCGAAAAATTAAATCTGGACGTAAAATGGATAATACATACGTGCGCCAAATCACCAAAATTGTATGGGTTACCAAAAATACACAAGCCCAATGCTCCATTACGTCCCATAGTGAGCCAAATCGATTCACCAACTTACAGATTGGCTCAACACTTAGCGAAAATACTCTCACCACTCAGGGGACATACAAGAGCACACATAAAGGATTCCTACCATTTTGTCAGCGAGATTAAAGACCTACATCTGGCAGACAATGAAACTATGGTCAGTTTTGATGTGCAGTCATTGTTTACATGCTTACCTGTTGAAGACTGCATCTCAATTGTAACTAGAAGGCTGGAAGAAAACAACATGCCCGTAGAATATGCAGTATTACTCAGACACTGCCTTACATCTGGCTACCTATTGTGGAAGGAGGAGTTCTACAAGCAAGTAGATTGTGTGGCGATGGGCTCACCTGTATCTCCCATTGTCGCCGACATATTCATGGAAGACTTTGAGGAGAAAGTTCTGCTTAGTTCTCCCATAAATCCAAGGTTCTACAAGCGGTACGTAGACGACACTTAGTTGGTCTAAAACTATTACTCTATAAATTCTAAAATTCAGTTCACAATGGAGTTAGAGGCAAACGATTCCTTAGCTTTTCTAGATGTGTTAGTAATTCGGAATCCTGATAACACCTTGAGCCATACTGTGTATAGAAAAAAGACCCATACAGATAGATATTTAAACGGTGATTCTCACCACCATCCTTCACAGCTAGCTACCGTGGGTAAATCTTTGTTTCAGAGAGCACGAGGGATCTGTGACAGTAAACACCTGGCTGCAGAGCTCCACCATGTCAAGCAAGTTTTGCATGACAACAAGCTTCGAGTCCCGCGCCTACGTCACAGTGAACGAGTGAAGCCGGCCACAGTCGAGCGTGTACCTGCTGTACTGCCATATGTTAGAGGAGTCACTGACAAGATTGGCTACATCTTGAAGCGCGCTTCCATCAAAACATACTTCAAGCCGCTGAAGAAGATTGGTCAGTTTTTACCATCGGTCAAGTGTAATGTCCCTCTGCAAGATGCAGGAGTGTACAAGCTTGATTGTGAATGTGGTCTCTCCTACATAGGACAAACTAAAAGATCAATAAAAACCCGCGTTAAAGAACATATAGCTGATGGGAAGAATCGACGCTCCGGGAAGTCTGCAGTCTGTGAACACGTACAGGATCGCCCCCGTCACTACATCAGATTTGATAGACCGCAGATCCTCGCTAAAGAACACCGATTCCTTCCAAGGATGATTCGCGAGGCTATTGAAATCAAAAAACATCCTAATTTCAATAGAGAAGATGGCTGGGTGCTACCATCTGCTTGGGATCCTATAATAAATAAAATTAAATCCCAACCCAAGCACACAACTGCAAGACTTCAAGATACCATAAGTTCATACTGCATAGATCGGAACAAAAGTTAAATTTTAATCTATGGTAACCGCGGTTAACTATGACATATGGACGTTAAACATCTCAGTCCCGCCCGTGACCATGAGTGTTGTAAAGCGTTCGAAACGTCGGGTATTTAAAAAGTTAAATTTACGCGATAAATTCCGTAAAAACTAGTATTATTTCAACAAATTTTATCATATTTAACCATTAGTTGTTCCGACCATCACGGGTCAGTTGCCAGATTCGATAGTAGATGTTTCAAAAATTCGCTATTTAGATAAAATACGCTTAGCAGATGATCAGTTTTATCAACCTGGATCTATAGATATTTTATTGGGGGTTAATACCTACATAAAACTTTTGTCGCCTGAAAACTTAATTCATTCGCAATGGCCTAGTGCCATAGAAACATCACTCGGATATATTATTATGGGTGATGCTGAAGTCGCTATATCACATCATTCCCCGCGTTCATTTGTTTCCTGTTCTTACGATACAAATTTAAATCAAAATTGTCTTAATGATATAACGGAAAAATTTTGGAAAATTAAAGAACTTCCGCAAAAATTATATTTGAGCCGTGATGAGCAGGAATGTGAAGACATTTGTACTTCTACTACTTACCGCCAAAACGACGGACGGTATGTGGTCGCCCTGCCATTTAAGAAAAGGCCCGACATATTGGGTGACTCTTTAATGAATGCAAAAAAAAAAACGCTTCTTACTTTTGGAAAAACGCTTTAACAAATATCCCGATCTTCGCGATCAATACAATGTTGTTATACGGGAATACATTAATAAGGGTATTTTATCCGCTGTTTCTGATAATGATTGTATACAGCCTTCTTTTTATTTGCCGCATCACCCTGTCGTACGGATTGATAAAAGTACAACGAAGTTGCGCATCGTTTTAGACGCTAGTGCTAAGTCGGATAACAATATTTCTTTGAATGACATTTTGCACACCGGGCAAAATTTACAAACAGACATTTTTAATATTTTATTAAACGTTAGAGTTTATCGCATCGCTTTCTTTGCAGATGTTAGGCAAATGTACTTGTGTATCGAAGTCCAAAAATCCCATCGCGCTTTTCAACGCATTTTATATCGGTTTTCTACAGAAGAAACTATACGAACATATGAATTTAATCGCGTCACATTCGGATTACGCTCTTCCCCTTTCCTCGCACTTCGCACTTTACGCCAGTTAGCCGCTGATGAAAGGGAGTCCTATTCCCTTGCTGCTTCTGTAGTGGAAATGGATATTTATATGGATGACCTCGTTTCCTCCGCGCCTTGCGTCAACAACGCAGTGAACACCGCCACTCAACTTATCCAAATGTTTCGCCGAGGTGGATTCGATTTGGTTAAGTGAACAAGTAACTGCATGGAGCTTTTACAACATATACCAGCATCACATCGTCAACAAGACTCGGTATCATTTGATGATAATGACATTTTAAAAATTTTAGGCCTTCGTTGGTATCCCGCTACCGATAAGTTTTCCTTTCTTGTTTCGCCGCCACCGGTCACTTGTACCAAACGCGCTATCCTCTCCGCAACCGCTCGCTTGTACGATGTTTTAGGACTTGTCGGTCCAGTAATACTTTACGCCAAATTATTAATTAAAGCCTTGTGGGTTCTTAAACTTAACTGGGTTGAGACTCCACCCACTAATATTGTCAATACATTCCAGCGATATATATCAGAGTTACCTTTAATCTCACATTTACAGATCCCACGTCATATCGGCGAAAATGAAAAATCCCATGTGTCGCTACTAGCCTTCGCCGACGCTAGTGAAAAAGCTTACGGGTGTGTCATCTATTCGCATGTTGTTAACGGAAATAATCCTCCAATTATAACGCTCCTATGTTCTAAATCTCGGGTGTCCCCATTAAAGGTTATAACTTTAGCCAGGCTTGAGTTGTGTGCCTTGGTTTTGCTCGCTAAGTTAGTACGATCCGTTGTTTACGTTTTAAGGTTTTTAAACAAATTACCGCGCATAAATAAAATTATAACCGCATCCGACATAGAAATTTCTGAAATCACAGTTATTAAAATTGTGCAAGGCATCGCTTTCCCCGAAGATATAAAAAATATTAAAAAAGGACAACTATGTTCATCAACATTACGAAGGTTATCGCCATTTATCACGGACGATGTACTTCGAGTAGGTGGTCGGTTAGATTACTCGTCTTTATCGGATTCCCAAAAGCATCCAATATTGCTACCAAAAAAGGGGCATATTGTTGATCTTATAATTGATTATTATCACTCTAAACATTTCCACGCTGGTCCTCAGTATTTACTTGCTGCATTACGGGAGAAATATTGGATATTATCAGCTCGCCGTGTAGTGAGATACCGCATTCATAGGTGTAACATTTATTTTCGACATAAACCCAAACCTATTTACCCCATGATGTCTGCCTTGCCTGCTTGCCGCCTAGAGCAGTGTAATGCGTTTACGCACACAGGTGTGGATTTTTCGGGCCCACTTTATATCACATTGACGCGTAAACGTGGTATACGAAGCCAGAAGGCTTATTTATGTTTATTTATATGCCTCGTTACTAAGGCAGTGCATTTAGAATTAGCGTCTGATCTAAGTTCGGCGGGTTTTTTAGACGCTTTTAAGAGATTTATCTCTCGTAGAGGTCCGTGTCGATTTATATACAGCGATAACGGTACTAATTTTGTCACCTCGCGTTCATATTTACATGAATTACATGGATTTTTAAAATCAGAAGAATATTATAAGGCATTCAGTCAGGAGCTCACTGATAATCGCATTGTTTGGAAACTCAACCCTCCAAGCGCTCCACATTTCGGGGGTTTGTGGGAGTCCAATATTAAGGTTGTAAAACCCATTTGTTTCGCGTAATAGGTAAGCAAATCCTCACGTATGAAGAAATGCTTACTACTCTTTGTCAGATCGAGTGTATCTTAAATTCTCGCCCGCTTTATGTATTAAGCAGTGATCCATCGGAACCTACCGCACTTACACCCGCACATTTTCTAAATTTAAAACCACTTGAATGCTTACCAGCTGCAGATTTAAGCAAGGAACGCATTAATCTCTTATCACGCTTTTCTTTAATAGATTCTCTAGTTCAGTCCTTTTGGAAACGCTTCAGATTCGAATACTTACATACATTACAGAGTAGAGTGAAGTGGAATAAGAACTCTACTGCCATTTCTGTAGGGACGATTGTTCTAATAGACGTGGATAATAGACGTGGTAATACTCCACCGCTTCAGTAGCCTCTAGGCGTTGTCACCGAATTGTTTCCCGGTAAGGATGGTGTGGTACGCGTTGCGCAAGTTAAACCTAAGAATTCCACTTTAAAACGCCCTCTTATCAAACTGTGTCCTTTACCAACACAGTGATTAATATAGTTAATTTTACATTATCGTTTATATATTTAGTTTAATTCTTAGGTCATAACGTCGCTTCATTTCGCTACTATATAAGTATTTATATATATATATATATATATATATATATATATATATATATATATATATATATATATATATATATATATATATATATATATATATATATATATATATATATATATATTTATACTTTACTTGCTAGTTGAGGATACCTCAAGGCCGGAGGGGTGTTCGCGCCACTTGCACTATCGCTTAACGCTCAAGGGATTCGTTAATATTATCCAATAAGATTACTGCAAAGCCCATTTCCGGTTTCCTATCTACCGCCCTCTATGCCCAGCATGTGCATTCTTGTTAACGGGCACACACAAGTTGAGAAGACACGCAACCAACCGCATCGCTTATATCTCGCATCATCGCTCCCGCCCTTGTGTAATTTGGATATTGAATTATACAAGCATATAGTAAAAAGTATAGACATTTGCAATAACACTATATTTCGTGATTATCTGTGAAGTTGATAAGTGTGAAGACAGCCGGCGGCCATCGAGACACGAGGCAGATCAGCGGAAGTCCAGGTGGGTGCACATGCATTCCTTCACGTCCTTCCTATATCCCGAATTCAGGGGATTTGCAGTATCACGAATAAATTAAATTCCATTCATCGCTCGCATCGCGCTCATACAGTCCACTATTTTATTTAAATTAATAGCCGCACCGCATAACATTATTTAATACATTTGAACCAGCAGTTTGGTGGTTGAAGGCCAAACGCCAATATCCACCAGTAGCCATACAAAAATTACATGAAGACCTAAATCGTATAGTCGACTGGTCTGAAGCAAATACATTAGTACTTAATCCTAATAAAACGAAATATATGCTACTTGGTACCAAAAAACAAATAAATAAAGTTTTGGCAAATCGTTCTTTAATTTCAATTAAAAATGTAAATATTGATCGAGTTACTGAGATTAGAAATTTAGGAATATTGATGGATGAGGCACAACACTTCGAAAAACATATAATAAATGACGTTAAAAATTGTTTTTACAGATTAAAAGTACTATTCCAGATAAGGGATGTATTAAAGACGGAAGTCCGTATCATATTATGTGAGTCATTTATACTGTCCAAATTCAATTATGCAGATGCAGTAATAGGTCCTAGATTTCTCAACCGTTCAAAGAAACTTATACAGCGCGTACAAAATGCCTGTGCCCGTTTCTGTTTTAAAATACCTCCCCGTGCGCATGTTACACCTTACATTAATAATGCGAAAATGCTCAAAATGGATTACCGCTGGCAGTTACATTTTGCTACGCTGTTGTTTGGTTGTATAAAATACAGGACGCCGTCTTATCTCTATGAAAAATTGCGCTGGGCTCGAGACAACGTCTTAACAAATGTAGTGACAAGAGCTTCGGCGTACGGGTTGCTTCTGCCTCAACACCGCACCGCTGCGTTTCGAGGCAGTTTTCGATATGCAGCAACCAAGTGTTGGAACAACTTGCCGCCGCAGTTCCGTAATATGCAATCGATGCATAGCTTCCGTCAAAAATTTTAATTGTTCCTTTTAGATCAGCAATCTCAAAGTTAAGTGGTGCAGATATTTTGATAGTGTGTAATTTTATAAATAATTTATGAGCGTGTATATGTGTATGTATGTGTGCTTGTTCATATTTATGAATATATATATATATATATATATATATATATATATATATATATATATATATATATATTTATTGAAATTATGTAATGAAACGGTGTACTGCAGCTGTTTTGTGTATTTGCTTGTAGCTTAAACTTAATTACGTTCCTGAGTGAATTTCAATGCAACCTCTTACAGTATTAAGAATATTTTATAGGAATTACGACAATATTACACGAAATAAATTTTTGTTGTTATATTTGGTTTAACACAACAGAACTGCCCTCTGCACGTAAAGAATATTTAATATATGTATATTTTTTTTATATTTATTTGTGTATTTTTATTTTAAATATATAAGGGTGCCACTGAAAATCAGGGTTGGGGTGTTGTACTTCTGATACATTCCAACATACCCTGAGTGGCTTTCCTTTTTGGAGCAGAGCAGCATTAACGGGTGGATTATCTTTGTAATACACCTTATGCATTACTCCTTATTCTCTAGTTCTTTATTATTATTTTTTCTTTTTTATATTGTTTGTATTTTTTTTTTGTTTTTTTTTGTTTTACCATATCTATAAACAAGGAGTGAATGTCCTGTTTCATGATTTCTATGTATATTTTTTTTTGTTTTTTGTTTGTATGACTACTTAAATGTTATGTGTTTTATGTAATCCACTTGAGTGTGTTGCATGTGCCAAATAAAATGTTACTTTCTTTCTTTCTTTCTTTCTTTCTATTTCATCTAATGAAGATTTAACTTTGCCTGAGCCAAAACTCCATGCTACCCCTAAAATAGTTTCTGATACTTCAAAACCTGCAAATTTTTAGACAAAAAAAAAGTTTTCAGTAGTCTTATCCAAAAATCTGATTAAATTAAAAATTCACAAAACTAAGAATTCGGTCAAATGAAAACAAATTTTAACAAGTACTTCATGCCCAACAGTCAAACGAGGAAAATATTTTGTTCCATTTCCATCAATAAAAGTATTACATCGAAATGCAGCAGCCAAAAATTCAAAAAAAATAAAATAAAAAAGGAGCAAATAATTCAAAATCAGTAACGCTCAGAAGGTTGGTAAGTTAAGATAATCAAGAAAATATTTGCCCATTAAACAATTGCGTCAAGAATTCGTATCGAGTCAACTAAGCGAAAACTTTTACCAAACTGTGGCTACAGACATCGGTAGCACGAACGCTTATCTCTTACTCACGTGTACTCGATACTATATTGTAACTATATGTAAACAAACCTTGTGACTCAATATTAAAACGAACGAATGAAAAGGAATGATTACGTTTATAAATTGATATTATTGTAGTTGTAGAGTCTTTTACTGTGTGTAAAAATAAGAAAAAGTATTGAAACTTATTAATAATAGTGTGTTAATTAATTTAAAACAGTTAATTAACAAAATACTGCTTGTATAATTATTTACGGAGGAACATTTTTATGTTTATAAAACCATTTTTCACGTCTTATGAATTGTGATTTCCGAACGCGACATTCTTAAGATAAACATATGACTTCCCGCTTCGTGTTGTTTTAATAGTTTTGTATTTTAGATTGGTTTTAGTTAATTTTTGCTGAATTTCATAATGATGTCTTCAAGAACTAGCCACACAGTTTACAATAATAGTAGATTTCATGTAAAAGTAAGTAACTATATTAAAACACGAGTTTGGATTATTTTTCAGTCTGTGTATTCATTGTCTATTGATATTGATTCATTCTGTTAAACAAAGATTATTGTTTCTTTCTAGAGAATGGTGATTAATAGAAAGCACAGAATTAGTGCACGGACTACAGTGGTGTATTCAAAAGTACGAAGAGCTACGTAATTTGCTCAACAACCAAGGAATCGAAGTCTCAGAGTGAAAAAAGTAGCGAAAAGTAAGTTCTAGTTTTATTGTTCTAAAATCTAAAACCTTCAATAAAATCAAGAGCGCTTAGATAAAGTTTTAAATGAATAGTTCATTTCATGAATTTTGAGTTCACTGTCGTTTTATTTGGTTTGCTTAAGGAGTGTGGAGTGATTTAAATAAAGTAGTGGCCGAAAATGAATAAAGCTGCTCATAGCATTCATTAAAAATATTTCTCACATACTAAGAGAACAGGGTGCTTTAACATAAATAGAACTTTAGTAGAAATCAACTGACAAACTTTCATTTTAACATGATAATATGATGACTTTACACTTTCTCAATGAAAATATATAATTCAGAAAAAAATATGTATATTTGAATATAAATAACTTCAGTGTAAGACTAATAACTTATTATTTTACAGCCTATGTGGTTACTGTTTACCTATACAAAATTAATAAAACAGTGATACCTGCAGAGCTACATACAGATTTAATGATTATACCACCAGAAATTCATGCTATTGGTATGTCTTCAACTACACATGATGTAAGTACCTACATTTTTACTTAAATAAAATTAATAATAATAATTTCATAATTTAAGTATTAGTTGTGTGTTAGCATGTTAACTGTTTATTTGAAATTAAGATTAAAAATTAAATAAATAATAATAATTACTTAAAATTCAAGTTATTCATTATATCTTTTAACCTTTAAATATTTTCAACGATATAATAATGAAATAATTATGAAAGAAATATAAAAACTTATGTAAAAAGTTTAAGTTTTTCAATCGATCTTTTTCAGATGATGAAGACTAAAAACACACCTGGCTGCAGCAAGGATCCAGTACTTATCTCCAACCAATCCTAGATTTCCAACGCAACCTACATCCCTAACACCTCCCAGATCACAACAGCACTAAAATCTACTACATCGAAGAAATCTCCAACTGTTCTCAATAGGCAACTCACTTCCATTTTCGCGCCGTCAACCCAAAAAAAAACATACAGATCATTAGAATAATGTTATTTTTAAGTGAGAAGAACACAGAACGATAATAAGCAAACAAAGGATGTTTGTAGAATTAGAACAAGAGAAGATTCGACAGAGAAGAAGTTGAGCTGCAGTTTCGAGCTCAGTGTGATAACATATATTATAATAATCTGTACATTTTTATTGTCCATGTTTTAAATAAAATGTCTCCTTGAAATCGTTGAAGTACTTTTTTATTAGAATTTAATATTAATACCGATAAATATAGGAAACACTTATCATCTAAAGTCGTAATCCCAAAAAACTAGTCAAAACATAAATTCAAACTCTGTATTAATTTCCTCTTCTCCGACAACTTTGCAGCGGACGGACGTGTGTTGTGTTTTTAAATAAATCTATTCAATTTGTCACATACCATAAATCGTCTTAAAGTTGTCATCATTAGTGCAAAAATTCTGTCGCAAACAATATTTTGGTGACTTGCACGCGAGCGAACGACGTGTAGCATCGAGAGAGGGGGCCATTCTTCACCCCCGCGAGAAAGGTACAACTGCATTTTTTATCTCTCTTCGCCTTCTTACTACGATTGAACTACGAGCACGCCCACTTGCTACGAGAAAACTACGTATTACGTAGCACTTAAACATTGTTTGCTGCGCTTGCCGTGCTGTGTGATTCACCGGGCTGTTTGGTGAGATCTATTCTACTATATTGTCACTTATTGCTGCTGCTGCTTACTTACTGCTGCTTTACGAGTACAATAATATCATGGAGCCACATAGTTCATTGGACAAAACAAACTCCGCGCCTAATTTAAGTATCGTTGATGACGAAATGGCCAAATGCGAAAACAGGAGGCTCAAATTACAAAATTATTCCCGATATTAAAAGGAATTCAGGAAGCTAATAGTAATATTGAAACCACAATCACATTTCTGGCAGAGCAGAACGCCGAGCTAAAAACGAATGCCGAGCGTTTGGAAGGGGAGATTAAGAAAAGGGATGAATATGTTGCCATACTTGAGGACCGCCTAGAAGACACCCTGAGAAATAGCCGTAAAACTACTATAGAGATTAAAAATGTAGTTTTTGATACTAATGTGTCAAAAGACGGCCTGGTTAGCATGATCGAAAACCTTTCTAAAACCATAAACGTCACTATTAACAGGGGTGATATTAGAGACATTTACAAATCAAAAAGCACAACGGAGAAAAAATCTGTGATTGTTGAATTTAGCACGACTCTTTTAAAGGAAGACATTCTTAAAGGGCCTAAGTCATTTAAAAAACGGAACCATAGTGACAAGTTATGCGCCAAGCACTTAGGGATCAAAAAAAATCCCGATAGTCCCATCTTTATCGCAGAGTATCTTACACCGAAGGCATCGAGATTATTCTTTTTGGCGAGAGACTTGAGAAGGTCCAAGAATTACAAATACTGTTGGACATCCTACGGTCGTGTATTCGTGAGGAAGGACGACAACTCTCCTATCATACATATTACGAATGAGGCAATGCTTTAAAAAACTGATGAACAATTGATTAGCTTTCTTATTACTTTTACTAAAATGTTTTTTCCGTATTTGTAACCTAAAGATGCTTGCTGTGTTTTTTTGTTTATTCTATAACTTTACTTATGCACTTTTAACTTGTTCTAAAATGTGTACGAACACTTACTCATTTTTTCAAATATTCTACACAACACATAATTATATCTTAAACAATCCCTATCATCTGATTTTACACTCAGTCCCTAAATATATAAAATACAATTTTTACATTATTTACTTATATAATGATTATTACTGCTACAAATTTAATCACACATTAATTAAAATATTACACCGTCTGTTTTTAAATTTAAATATAAATCGAAATCCCATGTACGAAATTAGAATCGCAATACTATACCCATGCTTTAACTTATTATTTAACGATATCAACGGAAATAATTTTTCACTATTTTCAAACTTTTCACAAAGACTGCGGATAATATGTTTAATTATTCCGCCTATTAATAATGGATAGCGAAGACCAATTATTGCATGAATTGGATTACATTAATAATGTAAATAGCTTTGCCTGTAATACAAATGAACTCCCCAATCTTTTACCTTTAGATAAACCAGCTTTTTCGATAGTTACTCAAAACATCAGGAGTATAAATAAGAACTCTGATAATTTTTCAGTTAGCCTATCATTAGTTGAGAAACATATTGATATTTTAATATTGACTGAATGCCGATTAAATCCTGATATTCCATTACCAAACAGACCCGGGTATTACATTTATAACACTACTAACAAAGTTACGCAAAACGATGGGGTCGTCTACATAAATGATACTTTAGAACATAAAGTTAAAGAGATTTTTATAAATGATGCTACATGTCCGCAAGTTTGTTTAACTAACCTCATTATCTTGTGTATATATCCATCTAATTATCTAATTATACATAGAATATATATAATTATACATAAATTACCTGCTTGGGATCCTATAATTAATAAAATTAAAACTAAACCCAAGCATACCACTGCAAGACTTCAAACCACAGTTAGTTCATTCTGCGTAGATCGGACCAAAGACAATAATTAAAAAAGCTGAAGGTACTCCGGGTTAACTTTGACATCGGGACGTCAGTCACCTCAGTCCCCCGTGACCATGGGTGCTGGAAAGCACCCGAAACGTCGGGTATTAAAAATAAAATAAATAAAACGCGAAAAAATCCATAAAAGTAGTTTTAATCAATACAAACGATATCGTAACTTTTGTAACAATCTGTTAAAAAAACTTAAACGAAAATATGAACAAGATCTACTCCTTAAAGCTAAAAATAATAATAAATTACTTTGGAATACGTTTAAGAATGTTACGCACCTCAATAATAAAAAGTCTAATAATCAAGAACTTAGACAGTTGGCTGATACACCAAATAACTCTGCAAATTTAATAACCATTTTTTGAATGGTGGTAAAACGCTCGCAGAAGACATTATTGCACATCACCTACCTCAGAGTAACTTCGAGTTACTTCCTTCTTTTCAACCCAATTCCATCGGATTTATTGAACCGGATACAAATGAAATTGAATCAATTATCACAAACCTTAAATCTGATTTTGCCCCTGGCTGGGACAATATACCCACAAAATTTATTAAACTTGCCAAAACAGAACTTAGCCCTATTATTAAGCATCTCTGCGTGTTATGTTTTAATAAACGCGTGTTTCCTCAGTCATTAAAAAGGGCAATTATTCATCCTATATATAAGAGTGGGGCTAGAGACGACGTTAATAACTACAGACCTATTTCTGTTCTAACAGTGATTTCCAAAATTATAGAAAAAATTATTAATAAACGGCTTTTAAATTTTATAAACAAATATAACATTTTATCGGACGCTCAATTTGGCTTTAGAGGAAAAAGGAGCACAGAAGATGCTATTTTAGCATTGACCGGCAATATTGTTAATATACTTGATAGAAGTGAGAAGGCTCTGTGTATATTTCTAGACCTAAAAAAGGCGTTCGACACCGTCTCCATCCCCATTCTTATCAAGAACCTTGACAGAATTGGTGTTCGTGGTCAATTTCTTCTTCTCATATCCGACTATCTTTTAAGGAGAACTCAACAAGTCAAAATAGACGATATCTCATATAGTTCTAATGAGCTTTGCACACAATATGGCGTTCCACAGGGTAGTGTTCTTGGACCTACCCTGTTTCTAATATATATTAATGACCTTACTGAAACTAAATTACCAAACGGTAAAATCTTCTCTTACGCCGACGACACAGCGCTTCTTTTTTATGGTAAAAACTGGGATGAAGTCCATGAGTCAGCCTCCAAGGGCCTACACACTGTTATCAAATGGTTACATAGCAATCTCCTTACCTTAAATATTAGTAAAACAAACTATATAACATTTGCAATCAAAAATTCCACGCAACCCAATAATAATCTTCATCTAATCGCCCATTCCTGTGAAAACCCTTACAGAGTGCCCAAATGTAACTGCCAGACCCTGCAAAAGTTTAGTTTCACAAAATACTTAGGGATATATCTCGACCAGCAACTAAATTGGCATAAACAAATTGACACTTGCACCCACAGAGTCAGAAAGCTATTGTGGTTGTTCAAATACATAAGACATGTCGCCGACAAACAAAGAGAAGAGAGGAAGAGCGGACTCATTCTAATACAGGTTTTACAAACTTAAAAGGGTGAGATCCATATCTAACACTGTAAATGAGACTTGTTTTATGAATAAATATTTTTGTATTTTTTGTATTTTTGTATTAATTCTTTCAAGCTCTGTACATATCCAACACAGTAGAGAATCAAATTTTGGATTCAATAGAAACAGAAATAAATTTTTTAAATTTAATATACATTATTAATAGTACTTATTAAAAGTCATTCTTATGTTTAATTTACCCCTATTTCGGAAGAAACCTGTGTCCAGGGATGAATTAGCACAAAACTCTGCTCGAAATTGAAAACAAAATGTTTACGATCATGTATTATGTTGTTTTACAATTTACTATACAAATCATATTGGAAATAGTTTAGTAGCGACTATCTCATTCCCAGGGGTTATTGCCATCCCCCCCGAACGGGTTCCCGCCTTGTCGTGGCGGGGGGGGGGGCTTAGTAGCCGTGGCTTGGTCATCCGCGGTGAACAAAGAGGAACCCACGAGGCTGGCCCGAGGTGAAGGGCCGGCCCGAGGTGGCCACTCCGTGTGGGCTTGGGGAGCCCACTTCGGATGTGTGTTGGTGGACTGTGGCGAGAGGGGTGTCCTCACCACCTACCGCTGCAGCCGAGGTGGAGTCGCGGAGGAAGAGAAGTGTTGGTATGACGATGCGCCACTCGCCCTATCATCCGCGACTCAAACGGGGCCGCACCGTTGATGCGGTGGTGGTGGGGCTGCGGGGGGAGAGGATTGTCGGTATTGCGAGGCGCCGCTCTCCCTACCCTCCGCAGCCGAATCTTGGTTGGCGGCGGAGCCATAGACCAGATCCGCCGCTGGGGTCGGGAAGGCTAGTACTTCTAAGTGCTCGTTTTTCCTGGCCCCATGGCCTTTGTGCATCGGACGCGGGGGCGTCTGTTGCACAGACGTAATTGGAGGCCGTGGAAGAAGGCGCGCCATGTGTTCTGTTGCGCCTTACCTGGGAAGGAGAACGGGGAGGAATTTTCCTCTCCCGAGGAGGTGCTGCCACGGGGCGGCAGGCGCTAGTAGAGCCGCGGATGTGTGCGAAAGCGTTCCCGTAGCCCTGCCAATATGCGACAAAGGTGGAACACCATGGTGTTTTAGTCGGTGCGAGTCCGACATAACCCGTCCTTGCCCCCGCGAGGCGGGTATGCGTAGGCATTTCCCCGTGTATAAAAAAAAAGGGGTTATTGCCATCCATAAATTTCTTAATACATATTATATTCATACGTGGAACAGCCATGCTGTAGTTATATTAGATGTATAGTTGTAGCACGAATGGGTCGGCTCGACCGGGGAAGGACCACGCTCTCACATAATACCAGCGTGAAATGGTAGCTTAATGCTGCTGTGTTTCGTATAATGAGTGTAAAAAAACCGGAGAACCTTTTTACTGGAAACAAGGCATTCCATCTTAGTCCTCACAGGTGACAACGCATCTGCATTTTGATTTGTAATCGAGGATAGATGTAGACGTCTAGGGGCCGCAGCAACCATCAGGAGGACTGTGTGCTCGTTTGTCACCCTACCCTATAAAAAAACCATTTTTAAATTTAATAGATTATAACATACAACGGGCACCCTTGGCAGGTGGGTTGTCAAACGCAGTTTTTAATTTTTTAATTGTTATTGCGAGGAGACTGCTGCCCATCTCGAATAGGGTAGTGGACATTCTTTTACCGTTAAACTTACACCTTCACTTTAAATAATGAAAATACTTTCGGCAAAATAAATGTTCAATCTCAATCAGAATAGTTTATTTGTCAAATATAGGTAGGTTTAAACATTTAAGTCTTGCGTTACATTTATTAGTACGCTATGTTTTGTCTTAAAGACATACAACTATAATGATGTGTTCTTATGAGAATCATGCCATAAAAATAAAATAGAATAAAAATTAATGAAATTGCTACATTGATAAAATTAAATAGATGACAATAACAAAATAATATCATTAATCAATATAATTGGTCAAAATTATCATTCAAGAACTCGTCAATTTTATAATAACATTTGTCTATATTCATTACTTAAGCACTTTTTTAAATTTAAATAAGTTCATATTTTTTATTGTATCAGGTAATTTATTATAAATTCGCGGGGCAATACCAAAAAAGATTTTTTTCATTAGTAATGTTTCACATTTTATGTAACATAACTTATTAACGTATTGGGTGCGTATTGGATTCTTTCTAATTATATTTGTGGTGAAATAATATGCGGAAATGTGATCCATCAATACAGCCAATAACACCCGTTATCTTGTATGTTTTAAGAAATCTGTAGAAAGTCACAAAAGCACTAGTTATACTAAAACCGCCACAATAGGAATTATCCAGTATCTTGGAGGCAGTAATTACTTGTAGGCCATACAAATACTTGTTCCGTGCAGGATTCGAAACCGCGGCCCACTGCACTACAACTCCTTGCTAAGCCACTGCGCCACGGAGCCGTCAAAAATTAGACTAGAGAAATCAACACAGCTAAAAATAAGTATGTAAGTACTTTACATTGACGACGTCTCTCTCAGCCCTTGAAGTGGGCAACCTGATAAAGGTATTGGTTATTATTTATTGACTGTTAAGTGCCTCCGTAACTTGAGAAACACATTGGATAACACTTGTTTGATCCAAGTTCTTACCCATACCGACTAAACGTTGATAATAGCTTGTTGCATAAAATAATAAAGCATAAATAACCTGAAACATAAATGAAAATAAAAACCTGAGCTTAGGTACATAATAACTACAGCAGTTACTTTAATTTTGTACATTAGATTTTATACCTTAAGATCTAAGCTTATTCTTTTACTCCCTCTGAAGTTTGCAGAGCAAAATTAACGGCAGAGTAATTTAAATGCATTTTTACTTAATCTGTATCTTTTTTTAAATTCCAATTCAGAATTATCCGGAGGGTCTTCCGTTTGCCGAATAAAAATTCGTTGAGTTATATCACTGGAACGATTTAGATATATTTAATTGAAACAGCTATCAAAATCTAATGATTATTAATCAAATAAATAGTTAAAATAAGGGTATATATATGTAATATACTAATTAGTAATACTTTAAATTTCAGGTCTAACTTCACTCATTGTTGACCAAGTCGACAAAGGAAATAAATGTTTAACAGTTTTTCTCGACATAAAAAAAGCCTTTGATAGCGTCTCTGTCCCCACTCTTGTAAAGAAACTTGAACAAATAGGTATTAGAGGTAAACCCCTAGATTTATTTAAAGATTACTTAACAAACCGTAGACAACGAGTCAAAATAGGAGAGCATTGTAGTCATGATTCTACCATTACCTACGGCGTCCCACAGGGGAGTGTACTGAGTGCGACTCTATTTTTGGTTTACGTAAACTCCCTATGTAATATATCGCTACAAAATGGGTACGTGTTCTCGTATGCAGATGACACTGCTCTGGCATTCTGTGGTCGAAGCTGGGAAGATGTCCGGCATAGCGCTGAAGTGGGGTTAGCCAAGGTTGCAGAATGGTTGAGATTACATTTATTGACTATCAATACATCTAAGACTAACTATATATGTTTTACTAACTACAACAGGACTCAACCTAATTTTAAAATTAAAATTCATTCTTGTGTTGACCTTAATAACTCTAACTGCCCATGCCCTCACATAAACAAAGTATCAAGTACAAAATATCTTGGAATACTAATGGATCAGCGATTATCTTGGCATCTACATATTGAACTGTTAATGACTAGGATTAGAAAATTCATATGGTTTTTCAAAATTTTGAGACATCTCGCAACACCACCTATATTAAAACAAGTATATATTTCTTTAGTTCAATCAGTTCTGGTATATTGTATTAGTATATGGGGAGGTGCTACAAAAACAAAGTTTTTAGATTTAGAAAGAGCCCAGAGATCATTACTGAAGGTTATGAATTTTAAACCTTACAAATTCCCAACACAAGATTTATACACACTATGTGTTCTTCTTACAGTTCGTAAGTTATACATACTAAATATAGTTCTTAAGGTACACAAGTCCCTTGCATACAACCCTGAAATTGAAAATAAAAGGAAGAAAATTAACGTAGCTCCAAGTGAGCCGGTTAAAACAGCATTTGCTAGACGGCACCAGGCAAAAAAGTCCTCTTATTTATATAACTACCTAAATAAAGAATTGAATATTTATTCTAAAACCAGTAAAGAATGTAAGGTAATTCTCATTGAATGGCTCAAACGGAAAGACTATCACGAAATAGAAAATTTGTTAAAATAACACGAATTACAAAACACACACACACACACACACACACACACACACACACACACAACACACACACACACACACACACACACACACACACACACACACACACACACACACACAACACACACACACACAAACACAGAGACACAGACACACACACACACACACACACACACAGAGACACAGACACACACACACACACACACACACACACACACACACACACACACACACACACATACATACACACATGCACACGCACGCGCACACATCTTCATATTTCTTCATAATAAATTATTTTAGGAAAGGAATATTATGCTACTCTTGTAACTAAAGCATTGTATGTTAATTAAGGAAGAGCGAGTTTTTCCTGTCACAAGTATTTAAAAATACTTAAAAGGAGAACTCTAATATACTGCTATGATTGTTAATTTTATTGTTACAGAATAAACATTTTTGAATTTTGAATTTTGAATTTTGAATTTAAATAGTAAATTTTGCCTACCTTAATTCTCATCTTTGCTTTCTTGCCTCGGCTGCCAAATGCCACACATAATAATAAAAAGTCGTAGATCGCATTCTACTTGTTGTTAATAAAAATATTTTAAACTTAAATCAACGAAAACCCAAGGAAAACTTAAAACTAATACTTCTCGATAGCGTTCTCACCGTAAAAATGTCGGTGAGAAAGATTTCGTAGTTCTCTAAAGTGTATAGGCGATAACGTACGTCAAAAAAAGATTCGTGCTGCCGATTCCCATACATTTTGTGTCTTACTATACGTTAAACTATACGAAAGCGATACGTAACGTAGCGTTAGATGTTCGTGCTTCTGAATTTTAGTTCCAAATACGCCCACCGAGCGCTGTTCAAACTCCCATACAAAATTTCACTGAAACTAAACTGTGGCGTAAACTATACGATAGATCAAAATGTTCGTGCTAGGGGTACAGATGGTTAGCGCTCGCTGTAAATTTCACAGTACGCCAGCAAACCAGGTTCAATCACCACCGACACCAATGATATTGTTAATTGCAATGTTAAGTGCTGATTTACCACGCGTTCGGCGGTGAAGAAAAACATCGTGAGAAAACCTGCATATCTAAGAAATAAGAAAAAAATATTTTGAAGACATGTGAAGTTCACCAACAGGCATTGGAGCAGCGCGGCGGACACCTCCTTTCCCCACAGTACACAAAAAGACAAAGAATGTCGGCACGGCGCGCGGCGCGGTTTTAAATCAAATTAACACGTACATTCCCTACCGACGCAGCGACAGACTGACACACTGACACAGTGACATTGGCCTTGACCGCGAATCGCTGCCGCTACGATATGTTGAGTTTTTGGTTGTGAATTCTGTAGGTATATCCCAACTTGCCTAGGGTGAAATAATTGTAAGGAAAAAATTGAGATTTGACAAAAAAAAATGTTATTTTGCATTGAATTTACGTTCTATAAGTGAAACCAAGCCACTGGTTTCAAGGACAACGGTGTTTACACTAACAACCTGTATAGCCAACAAAGATACAGAAAGTAGTTTCGATACAGATAACGCATCAGCTTCGCCAGAAGTTGCTAGTCCTCACTTTAAGAGTCCTACTACTCCAAGAAAAAAAAAATAAGTTCTACTGACGAAAGATTTGCAAGCATATTAGAGCAAAGTTTAGCTCAGAAAATTTTTTCGGAACCAAAAGATGACGATGAAGACAAGCTGTTTTGTTTATCACTCTTTAAAGAGATTAAAAAATCCCGGAATATAAACGACTTCGCACTAAAATTTACATTTATAATTTAATCTTGCAAAACCAAAACCTTCAAGGACCGCAACATTCATTTGAAAATCAAAATTATCGTAACCCGTTACCACAACGAAGAAATTATTTGCCACAAGAGCCGCGTAGTCAAGCTTCTGTCGAAGGCTTTCAACAACATGATTATAGATCACAGCAATCTAGGGTGCCAAATAATTTACCACATTATGGTTATACTACAGGAATTGGATCTCTATAGCCAGTAACACACATTCCATCGCCTGCACCAACCAACGCCAGCAGTGAATCGGAGATAGAGTTATTCTACGATTAACAAAATCTTTTTTGGTTAAGGGAAACGAAAGAACTGTTGTATGTGGTGATTTGAATGGATGGGTAGGTATAGGTACCTAAAGCGACAAAGAATGTCGGCACGGCGCGCGGCGCGGTTTTAAATCAAATTAACACGTACATTCCCTACCGACGCAGCGACAGACTGACACACTGACACAGTGACATTGGCCTTGACCGCGAATCGCTGCCGCTACGATATGTTGAGTTTTTGGTTGTGAATTCTGTAGGTATATCCCAACTTGCCTAGGGTGAAATAATTGTAAGGAAAAAATTGAGATTTGACAAAAAAAATGTTGTTATTTTTCATTGAATTTACGTTCTATAAGTGAAACCAAACCACTGGTTTCAAGGACAACGGTGTTTACACTAACACCCTGTATAGCCAACAAAGATACAGAAAGTAGTTTCGATACAGATAACGCATCAGCTTTGCCAGAAGTTGCTAGTCCTCACTTTAAGAGTCCTACTACTCCAAGAAAAAAAAATAAGTTCTACTGACGAAAGATTTGCAAGCATATTAGAGCAAAGTTTAGCTCAGAAAATTTTTTCGGAACCAAAAGATGACGATGAAGACAAGCTGTTTTGTTTATCACTCTTTAAAGAGATTAAAAAATCCCGGAATATAAACGACTTCGCACTAAAATTTACATTTATAATTTAATCTTGCAAAACCAAAACCTTCAGGGACCGCAACATTCATTTGAAAATCAAAATTATCGTAACCCGTTACCACAACGAAGGAGATTCATCTTCCGTTACGACAACACAAGAGGAGGATTCATCTGAAGAGGAAGAGATGGCTTCTCAGGGACCACCCCCTCCACCTAGAGGCACACCCTCGGCACCACCTGGAGAAACGTGTGTCCATCCGGACACCGCCATGCTGCTCGCCATGATGACCAGACTAGAGGAGAAACAAGACCGAGTCATATCCCTGTTATCATCTATGACCGAGCGCATGGATAAAGATCGACAGGTTATAAACAACCTCAGTCTGAGGGTGGAGACTCTCCAGAAAGCTCGCATGCTGGGACTAACAGCCCAAGCCCCTCTCTCCTCTGACACCACCGCCTCAAGTGGACTGACTCCCCACATATCCGATGACAAAAAAGGACCTGTGTTTATATGATAAAGAGGACCGAACTCACTTGTCCACTCCTGAGAGCTCATTCTGTAGAAAAAACTGGTGACCCCGAGCTGAATACGTATTTAATACTATAATGGCTAAACAACGCGAGCACAGTGGTGAGCACATGTCTGTCGGGCCTTCCGACATTTGCAAAGTTGGATTTCGTGTTCCGCCATTTTGGCCAGAAGAACCGGAGATTTGGTTTGCTCAGGTAGAAGGACAATTCGCGATTTCAGGTATAACTAATGATTCTACTAAACTCAATTACGTCATTAGTCAATTAGAACATCAGGTAGCTAAGGAAGTAAAAGACATTATTGTGAATCCTCCTGACAGTGACAAATACGAAAAGCTTAAGTCAGAGCTTATTAAAAGACTGAGTGCGTCTCATGAAAGGAAGGTTAAGCAGTTGCTCATGCATGAAGAGCTCGGTGACAGGAAACCGTCACAATTTCTCCGGCACCTGCAAAGTCTAGCGGGTCCTAGCGTTCCGGATGAATTCGTGAGGACAATTTGGACGAGTAGACTGCCAGCAAACATCCAGACAGTTCTGGCAGCACAACCGACCGCCTCACTCGAGATATTAGCAGATTTAGCGGACAGAATCCAGGACATTGCTATATCTTTGCCTCAAGTAGCTACCACCAGTTACTGTGCACCTCCAACTCCTGGTTCCACGATGGATTTGATGGCCAAGGAAATTGCAGAGTTAAGAAAGCGAGTGGAAAACCTAACAACAAGCCTTCATCGGAGATCTCGCTCTCGCACGAAATATCATGAGCGTCGCAGACGTTCATCATCAACCCGGTCAGCATCTTCCTATCGAAGGCATCCTAAATGTTGGTTCCATGCGAAATTCGGTGTCAACGCCAAAAGGTGTGTTCGCCCATGTGAGTTCCAGGCGGAAAACCATGAAGGGCAGTCGTTAATGGCGACTGATGATTGCCCAAGTTCTACTGGTCGTCTCTTTGTCACGGACCGAAGATCGAAAATGCAGTTCCTGGTCGACACGGGTAGCGACCTCTGTGTCGTGCATGGCTTACTGAGCGGCGTACGAAGACCACCTACCAACTCTGCGCAGCCAACGGGAGTGTCATCAACACGTATGGTTATGTACACCTTATTCTTGATCTTGGCCTTCGTAGAGACTTTAAATGGCGTTTTGTAGTTGCCGATATAACAAAGGCTATTATTGGTGTAGACTTTCTCTCTTTTTATAATTTAATTGTAGATTGTCGTAATCACCGCCTAGTAGATAATACCACAACTATTTCTGTCAATGCTTTATATGTTAAAGATTTAGACGCTGTTTCGTCCGTTAAGGTTGCGATTGGTGACACGAGGTACCACGATATTCTAGCCGATTTTCCAGAAATAACACGTCCGGCTGGGACGCAACGTAACATTCCACATAACACCGTGCATCACATTCGCACTACACCAGGTCCTCCTATTTCATGCTCTCCCAGACGTCTTGCTCCGGATAAATTAAAAATCGCGAAACAAGAATTCGAGTCAATGCTTGCTAGCGGTATCGTCAGACCATCAGAGAATTCATGGGCCTCTCCCAACATTTAGTTCCCAAAAAAGAGAATGGCTGGCGACCCTGTGGCGATTATAGGTTGCTTAATGCTAGGACTATTCCTGATAGGTATCCCATAAGGCACATCCATGACTTTACTCACAGCATCGCTGGATGTAACATATTTACTACCTTAGACCTTGTTAAGGCCTATAATCAGATACCTGTCAGTGAATTAGACATACCTAAAACCGCGATTACTACACCATTTGGTTTATACGAATTTAAGTATATGAATTACGGTTTGCGTAATGGAAGTCAAACCTTCCAAAGGTTCGTGGATGAGGTCACGCGTGGTTTAGATTTTTGTTACTGTTACCTGGATGACTTTTTAATATTCTCGAGGAGCGAGTCAGAGCACGAGGAGCATTTACGCCAGATATTTAACCGACTGAAGGAATATGGGATGTTGATCAACACCTCTAAATGTGTTTTCGGTGCGTCTGAAGTAACATTTTTGGGTTATAAAATTTCCGCCAATGGTATTAAGCCTCTCCAGGAGAAAGTTCAGGCGATTAAAGATTTTCCTTCGCCCAAAAACGTTCGCCAGCTCAGAAGATTTCTGGGCATGATAAATTTCTACCGGCGATTTTTGCCTAATGCTGCGCGCATTCAAGCTCCCTTAAATGCATTGCTTGCAGGAGCCACAAAAGGTTCACAACCAATAAATTTAACAGGAGGCGCTAGTAAGGCTTTTGACGATTGTAAGCTAAGCCTATCTGAAGCAGCTTTACTAGCTCACCCTGACACACGTTCCAAGCTCGCTCTTGTTACTGACGCCTCAGACATAGCTTTGGGTGCGGTATTGCAGCAGTACAAAGACGGCACGTGGCAACCGCTTGCGTTTTTCTCACGCAAAATGAGTTCTGCGCAGCAAAAATATTCGCCATACGATAGAGAGCTTCTTGCTAATCTATCTTATAAATCTATGAGGCCATTAAGTATTTTCGGCATATGTTAGAGGCGAGACATTTTATTGTCTATACTGACCACAAGCCTATCAGTTTTGCTTTCCGCGAGAGGAAAGGCAACTGTTCGCCTAGGCAGTATAGACATCTAGACTTCATTTCACAGTTCACGACCGACATAAGGCATATATCTGGTAAAGACAATGTTGTTGCCGATGCCTTATCTCGAATTGAAGAACTGCAAGCGCCCGTCAATCTCAGTACATTGGCCGAAGCTCAAGCATCAGATCTCGAACTGGCTGAACTTCTCAAAGGTGGATCATCCCTTCGCTTAGAGAAGTATGACATTCCTGGGAGTAGAACATGCATGTACTGCGATGTCAGTACACCGACTCCCAGACCATTTGTCCCTAAAGTGCTGCGCAGACAAGTTTTTGAAAGTCTGCATTCTTTGAGCCATCCAGGCGCGAACGCTACAGCAAAACTAGTTGCTGAGCGTTTTGTGTGGCCTAGCATCAGGAAGGACTGCAGAGAGTGGTCACGTGCCTGCTTGGCTTGCCAACGTGCCAAAGTGACGCGACACGTATCTGCGCCTTTAGGCACATATAACCCACCGCGTGCAAGGTTCAAGCACGTCCACATCGATCTTGTGGGGCCTCTGCCTCCATCGCAAGGCTTTCGATACTGCCTCACTGCAGTCGATCGCTTTACACGATGGCCAGAGGTCGTACCTATCGTAGATATAACTGCGGAAACCGTTGCCAAAGCACTGCTGTCTGGATGGATAGCTAGGTACGGCTGTCCAGTAGACATTGTTACAGATCGCGGTCGACAGTTCGAATCCGCTTTGTTCCAATATTTATCGAAGATAAATGGGTTCCAGCATAAAAGAACAACAGCTTACCATCCGGCTTGCAACGGTTTAATAGAGCGTTTCCACAGGCAGCTCAAGGCAGCGATCATGTGCCATGCAGATGAACATTGGACTGAATCTTTACCTTTAGTTCTCCTTGGCATTCGTAGTGCATTTAAGGAAGACTTGCAGTCTTCGTCTGCCGAACTGCTATATGGAGAACCACTTAGGCTACCTGGTGAATTTTTTGACCCCACCATAAATGTTACGTCGGATATAACCGATTTTACAGCCAGGTTGCATAATTTTGTTAAAGATTTGCAACCTGTCCCAGCTTCACGCCACACAAAAGAAAAAACTTTTGTATACAAGGATCTCGCAACTACTGAACACGTCTTCTTAAGAGAAGACGCTTCGCGTACGAGCTTGCAACCTGCGTACTCAGGTCCGCACAAGGTACTCGCCAGAGGAGATAAGGTATTTAAACTCCTGGTAAAAGGCAAAGAGATGAATGTCTCAATCGACAGACTTAAACCGGCTTACATTTTAGCTGACGGTAGCAGCTACAGTCCCATTCAGGCCGCTTCCTCAGAGAATATTAAAGGGTCCCATCTGGGTCCAATTACAAGGTCTGGACGCCGTGTTAGATTCCCGGACTATTATAGACCATAAGATGGCCTCTGGGGGGGAGTGAATGTAGGCTACTTTCCTACATTATACACACACACACACACACATATGCCACACAGATACACACATACATACTCTCTTACACCCAACATATACAATACTTTTACACGACTATATATTATACCACTATATACTCTCAACACAATGCACGTAGCAACAGCCGGGCGTTGAACGCGCCGCCCGGAATACCGTTAACTCAGCTGGCAAAAGGATCGCCTGCGTCTGCGCACCGCGTTCACCAGTCGTTCTACCGATACGACGCGGAACGCATGTTGCTCGCTAACGCTAATCCTTTGTTCTCGCCATAGACTTTAAGTATTACGATTAATATTGATTGTGCTTTTTCTAGACTGTATTTTTATTATAAACTCTTTCATCTTGGCTTGTATATCTTCTGCTTGTTTGTGCTAAATTGTGTATCTCCTGCTTGTGTGTATTAAAGTAAACATTTTAACTGTCAGTGTTGTGGAATTATTTGTATAGACTATTTATATCGCTAAAATAATTTAATCTTGCAAAACCAAAACCTTCAAGGACCGCAACATTCATTTGAAAATCAAAATTATCGTAACCCGTTACCACAACGAAGAAATTATTTGCCACAAGAGCAGCGTAGTCAAGCTTCTGTCGAAGGCTTTCAACAACATGATTATAGATCACAGCAATCTAGGGTGCCAAATAATTTACCACATTATGGTTATACTACAGGAATTGGATCTCTATAGCCAGTAACACACATTCCATCGCCTGCACCAACCAACGCCAGCAGTGAATCGGAGATAGAGTTATTCTACGATTAACAAAATCTTTTTTGGTTAAGGGAAACGAAAGAACTGTTGTATGTGGTGATTTGAATGGATGGGTAGGTATAGGTACCTAAAGCGACAAAGAATGTCGGCACGGCGCGCGGCGCGGTTTTAAATCAAATTAACACGTACATTCCCTACCGACGCAGCGACAGACTGACACACTGACACAGTGACATTGGCCTTGACCGCGAATCGCTGCCGCTACGATATGTTGAGTTTTTGGTTGTGAATTCTGTAGGTATATCCCAACTTGCCTAGGGTGAAATAATTGTAAGGAAAAAATTGAGATTTGACAAAAAAAATTTTGTTATTTTTCATTGAATTTACGTTCTGTAAGTGAAACCAAACCACTGGTTTCAAGGACAACGGTGTTTACACTAACACCCTGTATAGCCAACAAAGATACAGAAAGTAGTTTCGATACAGATAACGCATCAGCTTCGCCAGAAGTTGCTAGTCCTCACTTTAAGAGTCCTACTACTCCAAGAAAAAAAAAATAAGTTCTACTGACGAAAGATTTGCAAGCATATTAGAGCAAAGTTTAGCTCAGAAAATTTTTTCGGAACCAAAAGATGACGATGAAGACAAGCTGTTTTGTTTATCACTCTTTAAAGAGATTAAAAAATCCCGGAATATAAACGACTTCGCACTAAAATTTACATTTATAATTTAATCTTGCAAAACCAAAACCTTCAGGGACCGCAACATTCATTTGAAAATCAAAATTATCGTAACCCGTTACCACAACGAAGAAATTATTTGCCACAAGAGCAGCGTAGTCAAGCTTCTGTCGAAGGCTTTCAACAACATGATTATAGATCACAGCAATCTAGGGTGCCAAATAATTTACCACATTATGGTTATACTACAGGAATTGGATCTCTATAGCCAGTAACACACATTCCATCGCCTGCACCAACCAACGCCAGCAGTGAATCGGAGATAGTTATTCTACGATTAGCAAAATCTTTTTTGGTTAAGGGAAACGAAAGAACTGTTGTATGTGGTGATTTGAATGGATGGGTAGGTATAGGTACCTAAAGCGACAAAGAATGTCGGCACGGCGCGCGGCGCGGTTTTAAATCAAATTAACACGTACATTCCCTACCGACGCAGCAACAGACTGACACACTGACACAGTGACATTGGCCTTGACCGCGAATCGCTGCCGCTACGATATGTTGAGTTTTTGGTTGTGAATTCTGTAGGTATATCCCAACTTGCCTAGGGTGAAATAATTGTAAGGAAAAAATTGAGATTTGACAAACAAAAATGTTGTTATTTTTCATTGAATTTACGTTCTATAAGTGAAACCAAACCACTGGTTTCAAGGACAACGGTGTTTACACTAACACCCTGCATAGCCAACAAAGATACAGAAAGTAGTTTCGATACAGATAACGCATCAGCTTTGCCAGAAGTTGCTAGTCCTCACTTTAAGAGTCCTACTACTCCAAGAAAAAAAAAATAAGTTCTACTGACGAAAGATTTGCAAGCATATTAGAGCAAAGTTTAGCTCAGAAAATTTTTTCGGAACCAAAAGATGACGATGAAGACAAGCTGTTTTGTTTATCACTCTTTAAAGAGATTAAAAAATCCCGGAATATAAACGACTTCGCACTAAAATTTACATTTATAATTTAATCTTGCAAAACCAAAACCTTTAAGGACCGCAACATTCATTTGAAAATCAAAATTATCGTAACCCGTTACCACAACGAAGGAGATTCATCTTCCGTTACGACAACACAAGAGGAGGATTCATCTGAAGAGGAAGAGATGGCTTCTCAGGGACCACCCCCTCCACCTAGAGGCACACCCTCGGCACCACCTGGAGAAACGTGTGTCCATCCGGACACCGCCATGCTGCTCGCCATGATGACCAGACTAGAGGAGAAACAAGACCGAGTCATATCCCTGTTATCATCTATGACCGAGCGCATGGATAAAGATCGACATGTTATAAACAACCTCAGTCTGAGGGTGGAGACTCTCCAGAAAGCTCGCATGCTGGGACTAACAGCCCAAGCCCCTCTCTCCTCTGACACCACCGCCTCAAGTGGACTGACTCCCCACATATCCGATGACAAAAAAGGACCTGTGTTTATATGATAAAGAGGACCGAACTCACTTGTCCACTCCTGAGAGCTCATTCTGTAGAAAAAACTGGTGACCCCGAGCTGAATACGTATTTAATACTATAATGGCTAAACAACGCGAGCACAGTGGTGAGCACATGTCTGTCGGGCCTTCCGACATTTGCAAAGTTGGATTTCGTGTTCCGCCATTTTGGCCAGAAGAACCGGAGATTTGGTTTGCTCAGGTAGAAGGACAATTCGCGATTTCAGGTATAACTAATGATTCTACTAAACTCAATTACGTCATTAGTCAATTAGAACATCAGGTAGCTAAGGAAGTAAAAGACATTATTGTGAATCCTCCTGACAGTGACAAATACGAAAAGCTTAAGTCAGAGCTTATTAAAAGACTGAGTGCGTCTCATGAAAGGAAGGTTAAGCAGTTGCTCATGCATGAAGAGCTCGGTGACAGGAAACCGTCACAATTTCTCCGGCACCTGCAAAGTCTAGCGGGTCCTAGCGTTCCGGATGAATTCGTGAGGACAATTTGGACGAGTAGACTGCCAGCAAACATCCAGACAGTTCTGGCAGCACAACCGACCGCCTCACTCGAGATATTAGCAGATTTAGCGGACAGAATCCAGGACATTGCTATATCTTTGCCTCAAGTAGCTACCACCAGTTACTGTGCACCTCCAACTCCTGGTTCCACGATGGATTTGATGGCCAAAGAAATTGCAGAGTTAAGAAAGCGAGTGGAAAACCTAACAACAAGCCTTCATCGGAGATCTCGCTCTCGCACGAAATATCATGAGCGTCGCAGACGTTCATCATCAACCCGGTCAGCATCTTCCTATCGAAGGCATCCTAAATGTTGGTTCCATGCGAAATTCGGTGTCAACGCCAAAAGGTGTGTTCGCCCATGTGATTTCCAGGCGGAAAACCATGAAGGGCAGTCGTTAATGGCGACTGATGATTGCCCAAGTTCTACTGGTCGTCTCTTTGTCACGGACCGAAGATCGAAAATGCAGTTCCTGGTCGACACGGGTAGCGACCTCTGTGTTTTCCCTCGTGCATGGCTTACTGAGCGGCGTACGAAGACCACCTACCAACTCTGCGCAGCCAACGGGAGTGTCATCAACACGTATGGTTATGTACACCTTATTCTTGATCTTGGCCTTCGTAGAGACTTTAAATGGCGTTTTGTAGTTGCCGATATAACAAAGGCTATTATTGGTGTAGACTTTCTCTCTTTTTATAATTTAATTGTAGATTGTCGTAATCACCGCCTAGTAGATAATACCACAACTATTTCTGTCAATGCTTTATATGTTAAAGATTTAGACGCTGTTTCGTCCGTTAAGGTTGCGACTGGTGACACGAGGTACCACGATATTCTACCCGATTTTCCAGAAAAAACACGTCCGGCTGGGACGCAACGTAACATTCCACATAACACCGTGCATCACATTCGCACTACACCAGGTCCTCCTATTTCATGCTCTCCCAGACGTCTTGCTCCGGATAAATTAAAAATCGCGAAACAAGAATTCGAGTCAATGCTTGCTAGCGGTATCGTCAGACCATCAGAGAGTTCATGGGCCTCTCCCTTACATTTAGTTCCCAAAAAAGAGAATGGCTGGCGACCCTGTGGCGATTATAGGTTGCTTAATGCTAGGACTATTCCTGATAGGTATCCCATAAGGCACATCCATGACTTTACTCACAGCATCGCTGGATGTAACATATTTACTACCTTAGACCTTGTTAAGGCCTATAATCAGATACCTGTCAGTGAATTAGACATACCTAAAACCGCGATTACTACACCATTTGGTTTATACGAATTTAAGTATATGAATTACGGTTTGCGTAATGGAAGTCAAACCTTCCAAAGGTTCGTGGATGAGGTCACGCGTGGTTTAGATTTTTGTTACTGTTACCTGGATGACTTTTTAATATTCTCGAGGAGCGAGTCAGAGCACGAGGAGCATTTACGCCAGATATTTAACCGACTGAAGGAATATGGGATGTTGATCAACACCTCTAAATGTGTTTTCGGTGCGTCTGAAGTAACATTTTTGGGTTATAAAATTTCCGCCAATGGTATTAAGCCTCTCCAGGAGAAAGTTCAGGCGATTAAAGATTTTCCTTCGCCCAAAAACGTTCGCCAGCTCAGAAGATTTCTGGGCATGATAAATTTCTACCGGCGATTTTTGCCTAATGCTGCGCGCATTCAAGCTCCCTTAAATGCATTGCTTGCAGGAGCCACAAAAGGTTCACAACCAATAAATTTAACAGGAGGCGCTAGTAAGGCTTTTGACGATTGTAAGCTAAGCCTATCTGAAGCAGCTTTACTAGCTCACCCTGACACACGTTCCAAGCTCGCTCTTGTTTAATGACGCCTCAGACATAGCTTTGGGTGCGGTATTGCAGCAGTACAAAGACGGCACGTGGCAACCGCTTGCGTTTTTCTCACGCAAAATGAGTTCTGCGCAGCAAAAATATTCGCCATACGATAGAGAGCTTCTTGCCATCTATGAGGCCATTAAGTATTTTCGGCATATGTTAGAGGCGAGACATTTTATTGTCTATACTGACCACAAGCCTATCAGTTTTGCTTTCCGCGAGAGGAAAGGCAACTGTTCGCCTAGGCAGTATAGACATCTAGACTTCATTTCACAGTTCACGACCGACATAAGGCATATATCTGGTAAAGACAATGTTGTTGCCGATGCCTTATCTCGAATTGAAGAACTGCAAGCGCCCGTCAATCTCAGTACATTGGCCGAAGCTCAAGCATCAGATCTCGAACTGGCTGAACTTCTCAAAGGTGGATCATCCCTTCGCTTAGAGAAGTATGACATTCCTGGGAGTAGAACATGCATGTACTGCGATGTCAGTACACCGACTCCCAGACCATTTGTCCCCTAAAGTGCTGCGCAGACAAGTTTTTGAAAGTCTGCATTCTTTGAGCCATCCAGGCGCGAACGCTACAGCAAAACTAGTTGCTGAGCGTTTTGTGTGGCCTAGCATCAGGAAGGACTGCAGAGAGTGGTCACGTGCCTGCTTGGCTTGCCAACGTGCCAAAGTGACGCGACACGTATCTGCGCCTTTAGGCACATATAACCTACCGCGTGCAAGGTTCAAGCACGTCCACATCGATCTTGTGGGGCCTCTGCCTCCATCGCAAGGCTTTCGATACTGCCTCACTGCAGTCGATCGCTTTACACGATGGCCAGAGGTCGTACCTATCGTAGATATAACTGCGAAAACCGTTGCCAAAGCACTGCTGTCTGGATGGATAGCTAGGTACGGCTGTCCAGTAGACATTGTTACAGATCGCGGTCGACAGTTCGAATCCGCTTTGTTCCAATATTTATCGAAGATAAATGGGTTCCAGCATAAAAGAACAACAGCTTACCATCCGGCATGCAACGGTTTAATAGAGCGTTTCCACAGGCAGCTCAAGGCAGCGATCATGTGCCATGCAGATGAACATTGGACTGAATCTTTACCTTTAGTTCTCCTTGGCATTCGTAGTGCATTTAAGGAAGACTTGCAGTCTTCGTCTGCCGAACTGCTATATGGAGAACCACTTAGGCTACCTGGTGAATTTTTTGACCCCACCATAAATGTTACGTCGGATATAACGATTTTACAGCCAGGTTGCATAATTTTGTTAAAAATTTGCAACCTGTCCCAGCTTCACGCCACACAAAAGAAAAAACTTTTGTATACAAGGATCTCGCAACTACTGAACACGTCTTCTTAAGAGAAGACGCTTCGCGTACGAGCTTGCAACCTGCGTTCTCAGGTCCGCACAAGGTACTCGCCAGAGGAGATAAGGTATTTAAACTCCTGGTAAAAGGCAAAGAGATGAATGTCTCAATCGACAGACTTAAACCGGCTTACATTTTAGCTGACGGTAGCAGCTACAGTCCCATTCAGGCCGCTTCCTCAGAGAATATTAAAGGGTCCCATCCGGGTCCAATTACAAGGTCTGGACGCCGTGTTAGATTCCCGGACTATTATAGACCATAAGATGGCCTCTGGGGGGGAGTGAATGTAGGTTACTTTCCTACATTATACACACACATATGCCACACAGATACACACATACATACTCTCTTACACTCAACATATACAATACTTTTACACGACTATATATTATACCACTATATACTCTCAACACAATGCACGTAGCAACAGCCGGGCGTTGAACGCGCCGCCCGGAATACCGTTAACTCAGCTGGCAAAAGGATCGCCTGCGTCCGCGCACCGCGTTCACCAGTCGTTCTACCGATACGACGCGGAACGCATGTTGCTCGCTAACGCTAATCCTTTGTTCTCGCCATAGACTTTAAGTATTACGATTAATATTGATTGTGCTTTTTCTAGACTGTATTTTTATTATAAACTCTTTCATCTTGGCTTGTATATCTTCTGCTTGTTTGTGCTAAATTGTGTATCTCCTGCTTGTGTGTATTAACCTGTACGCTCTGACAGCGCGCGACATGTTACACTCCCGTTCACTCGGGACCTTTTTGGCGGGAAAATTTCTAGGTTAGTAAACATTTTAACTGTCAGTGTTGTGGAATTATTTGTATAGACTATTTATCTCGCTAAAATAATTTAATCTTGCAAAACCAAAACCTTCAAGGACCGCAACATTCATTTGAAAATCAAAATTATCGTAACCCGTTACCACAACGAAGAAATTATTTGCCACAAGAGCAGCGTAGTCAAGCTTCTGTCGAAGGCTTTCAACAACATGATTATAGATCACAGCAATCTAGGGTGCCAAATAATTTACCACATTATGGTTATACTACAGGAATTGGATCTCTATAGCCAGTAACACACATTCCATCGCCTGCACCAACCAACGCCAGCAGTGAATCGGAGATAGAGTTATTCTACGATTAACAAAATCTTTTTTGGTTAAGGGAAACGAAAGAACTGTTGTATGTGGTGATTTGAATGGATGGGTAGGTATAGGTACCTAAAGCGACAAAGAATGTCGGCACGGCGCGCGGCGCGGTTTTAAATCAAATTAACACGTACATTCCCTACCGACGCAGCGACAGACTGACACACTGACACAGTGACATTGGCCTTGACCGCGAATCGCTGCCGCTACGATATGTTGAGTTTTTGATTGTGAATTCTGTAGGTATATCCCAACTTGCCTAGGGTGAAATAATTGTAAGGAAAAAATTGAGATTTGACAAAAAAAATGTTGTTATTTTTCATTGAATTTACGTTCTATAAGTGAAACCAAACCACTGGTTTCAAGGACAACGGTGTTTACACTAACACCCTGTATAGCCAACAAAGATACAGAAAGTAGTTTCGATACAGATAACGCATCAGCTTCGCCAGAAGTTGCTAGTCCTCACTTTAAGAGTCCTACTACTCCAAGAAAAAAAATAAGTTCTACTGACGAAAGATTTGCAAGCATATTAGAGCAAAGTTTAGCTCAGAAAATTTTTTCGGAACCAAAAGATGACGATGAAGACAAGCTGTTTTGTTTATCACTCTTTAAAGAGATTAAAAAATCCCGGAATATAAACGACTTCGCACTAAAATTTACATTTATAATTTAATCTTGCAAAACCAAAACCTTCAGGGACCGCAACATTCATTTGAAAATCAAAATTATCGTAACCCGTTACCACAACGAAGAAATTATTTGCCACAAGAGCAGCGTAGTCAAGCTTCTGTCGAAGGCTTTCAACAACATGATTATAGATCACAGCAATCTAGGGTGCCAAATAATTTACCACATTATGGTTATACTACAGGAATTGGATCTCTATAGCCAGTAACACACATTCCATCGCCTGCACCAACCAACGCCAGCAGTGAATCGGAGATAGAGTTATTCTACGATTAGCAAAATCTTTTTTGGTTAAGGGAAACGAAAGAACTGTTGTATGTGGTGATTTGAATGGATGGGTAGGTATAGGTACCTAAAGCGACAAAGAATGTCGGCACGGCGCGCGGCGCGGTTTTAAATCAAATTAACACGTACATTCCCTACCGACGCAGCAACAGACTGACACACTGACACAGTGACATTGGCCTTGACCGCGAATCGCTGCCGCTACGATATGTTGAGTTTTTGGTTGTGAATTCTGTAGGTATATCCCAACTTGCCTAGGGTGAAATAATGGTAAGGAAAAAATTGAGATTTGACAAAAAAAAATGTTGTTATTTTTCATTGAATTTACGTTCTATAAGTGAAACCAAACCACTGGTTTCAAGGACAACGGTGTTTACACTAACACCCTGTATAGCCAACAAAGATACAGAAAGTAGTTTCGATACAGATAACGCATCAGCTTTGCCAGAAGTTGCTAGTCCTCACTTTAAGAGTCCTACTACTCCAAGAAAAAAAAATAAGTTCTACTGACGAAAGATTTGCAAGCATATTAGAGCAAAGTTTAGCTCAGAAAATTTTTTCGGAACCAAAAGATGACGATGAAGACAAGCTGTTTTGTTTATCACTCTTTAAAGAGATTAAAAAATCCCGGAATATAAACGACTTCGCACTAAAATTTACATTTATAATTTAATCTTGCAAAACCAAAACCTTTAAGGACCGCAACATTCATTTGAAAATCAAAATTATCGTAACCCGTTACCACAACGAAGGAGATTCATCTTCCGTTACGACAACACAAGAGGAGGATTCATCTGAAGAGGAAGAGATGGCTTCTCAGGGACCACCCCCTCCACCTAGAGGCACACCCTCGGCACCACCTGGAGAAACGTGTGTCCATCCGGACACCGCCATGCTGCTCGCCATTATGACCAGACTAGAGGAGAAACAAGACCGAGTCATATCCCTGTTATCATCTATGACCGAGCGCATGGATAAAGATCGACAGGTTATAAACAACCTCAGTCTGAGGGTGGAGACTCTCCAGAAAGCTCGCATGCTGGGACTAACAGCCCAAGCCCCTCTCTCCTCTGACACCACCGCCTCAAGTGGACTGACTCCCCACATATCCGATGACAAAAAAGGACCTGTGTTTATATGATAAAGAGGACCGAACTCACTTGTCCACTCCTGAGAGCTCATTCTGTAGAAAAAACTGGTGACCCCGAGCTGAATACGTATTTAATACTATAATGGCTAAACAACGTGAGCACAGTGGTGAGCACATGTCTGTCGGGCCTTCCGACATTTGCAAAGTTGGATTTCGTGTTCCGCCATTTTGGCCAGAAGAACCGGAGATTTGGTTTGCTCAGGTAGAAGGACAATTCGCGATTTCAGGTATAACTAATGATTCTACTAAACTCAATTACGTCATTAGTCAATTAGAACATCAGGTAGCTAAGGAAGTAAAAGACATTATTGTGAATCCTCCTGACAGTGACAAATACGAAAAGCTTAAGTCAGAGCTTATTAAAAGACTGAGTGCGTCTCATGAAAGGAAGGTTAAGCAGTTGCTCATGCATGAAGAGCTCGGTGACAGGAAACCGTCACAATTTCTCCGGCACCTGCAAAGTCTAGCGGGTCCTAGCGTTCCGGATGAATTCGTGAGGACAATTTGGACGAGTAGACTGCCAGCAAACATCCAGACAGTTCTGGCAGCACAACCGACCGCCTCACTCGAGATATTAGCAGATTAAGCGGACAGAATCCAGGACATTGCTATATCTTTGCCTCAAGTAGCTACCACCAGTTACTGTGCACCTCCAACTCCTGGTTCCACGATGGATTTGATGGCCAAAGAAATTGCAGAGTTAAGAAAGCGAGTGGAAAACCTAACAACAAGCCTTCATCGGAGATCTCGCTCTCGCACGAAATATCATGAGCGTCGCAGACGTTCATCATCAACCCGGTCAGCATCTTCCTATCGAAGGCATCCTAAATGTTGGTTCCATGCGAAATTCGGTGTCAACGCCAAAAGGTGTGTTCGCCCATGTGAGTTCCAGGCGGAAAACCATGAAGGGCAGTCGTTAATGGCGACTGATGATTGCCCAAGTTCTACTGGTCGTCTCTTTGTCACGGACCGAAGATCGAAAATGCAGTTCCTGGTCGACACGGGTAGCGACCTCTGTGTTTTCCCTCGTGCATGGCTTACTGAGCGGCGTACGAAGACCACCTACCAACTCTGCGCAGCCAACGGGAGTGTCATCAACACGTATGGTTATGTACACCTTATTCTTGATCTTGGCCTTCGTAGAGACTTTAAATGGCGTTTTGTAGTTGCCGATATAACAAAGGCTATTATTGGTGTAGACTTTCTCTCTTTTTATAATTTAATTGTAGATTGTCGTAATCACCGCCTAGTAGATAATACCACAACTATTTCTGTCAATGCTTTATATGTTAAAGATTTAGACGCTGTTTCGTCCGTTAAGGTTGCGACTGGTGACACGAGGTACCACGATATTCTACCCGATTTTCCAGAAAAAACACGTCCGGCTGGGACGCAACGTAACATTCCACATAACACCGTGCATCACATTCGCACTACACCAGGTCCTCCTATTTCATGCTCTCCCAGACGTCTTGCTCCGGATAAATTAAAAATCGCGAAACAAGAATTCGAGTCAATGCTTGCTAGCGGTATCGTCAGACCATCAGAGAGTTCATGGGCCTCTCCCTTACATTTAGTTCCCAAAAAAGAGAATGGCTGGCGACCCTGTGGCGATTATAGGTTGCTTAATGCTAGGACTATTCCTGATAGGTATCCCATAAGGCACATCCATGACTTTACTCACAGCATCGCTGGATGTAACATATTTACTACCTTAGACCTTGTTAAGGCCTATAATCAGATACCTGTCAGTGAATTAGACATACCTAAAACCGCGATTACTACACCATTTGGTTTATACGAATTTAAGTATATGAATTACGGTTTGCGTAATGGAAGTCAAACCTTCCAAAGGTTCGTGGATGAGGTCACGCGTGGTTTAGATTTTTGTTACTGTTACCTGGATGACTTTTTAATATTCTCGAGGAGCGAGTCAGAGCACGAGGAGCATTTACGCCAGATATTTAACCGACTGAAGGAATATGGGATGTTGATCAACACCTCTAAATGTGTTTTCGGTGCGTCTGAAGTAACATTTTTGGGTTATAAAATTTCCGCCAATGGTATTAAGCCTCTCCAGGAGAAAGTTCAGGCGATTAAAGATTTTCCTTCGCCCAAAAACGTTCGCCAGCTCAGAAGATTTCTGGGCATGATAAATTTCTACCGGCGATTTTTGCCTAATGCTGCGCGCATTCAAGCTCCCTTAAATGCATTGCTTGCAGGAGCCACAAAAGGTTCACAACCAATAAATTTAACAGGAGGCGCTAGTAAGGCTTTTGACGATTGTAAGCTAAGCCTATCTGAAGCAGCTTTACTAGCTCACCCTGACACACGTTCCAAGCTCGCTCTTGTTACTGACGCCTCAGACATAGCTTTGGGTGCGGTATTGCAGCAGTACAAAGACGGCACGTGGCAACCGCTTGCGTTTTTCTCACGCAAAATGAGTTCTGCGCAGCAAAAATATTCGCCATACGATAGAGAGCTTCTTGCCATCTATGAGGCCATTAAGTATTTTCGGCATATGTTAGAGGCGAGACATTTTATTGTCTATACTGACCACAAGCCTATCAGTATTGCTTTCCGCGAGAGGAAAGGCAACTGTTCGCCTAGGCAGTATAGACATCTAGACTTCATTTCACAGTTCACGACCGACATAAGGCATATATCTGGTAAAGACAATGTTGTTGCCGATGCCTTATCTCGAATTGAAGAACTGCAAGCGCCCGTCAATCTCAGTACATTGGCCGAAGCTCAAGCATCAGATCTCGAACTGGCTGAACTTCTCAAAGGTGGATCATCCCTTCGCTTAGAGAAGTATGACATTCCTGGGAGTAGAACATGCATGTACTGCGATGTCAGTACACCGACTCCCAGACCATTTGTCCCTAAAGTGCTGCGCAGACAAGTTTTTGAAAGTCTGCATTCTTTGAGCCATCCAGGCGCGAACGCTACAGCAAAACTAGTTGCTGAGCGTTTTGTGTGGCCTAGCATCAGGAAGGACTGCAGAGAGTGGTCACGTGCCTGCTTGGCTTGCCAACGTGCCAAAGTGACGCGACACGTATCTGCGCCTTTAGGCACATATAACCTACCGCGTGCAAGGTTCAAGCACGTCCACATCGATCTTGTGGGGCCTCTGCCTCCATCGCAAGGCTTTCGATACTGCCTCACTGCAGTCGATCGCTTTACACGATGGTCAGAGGTCGTACCTATCGTAGATATAACTGCGGAAACCGTTGCCAAAGCACTGCTGTCTGGATGGATAGCTAGGTACGGCTGTCCAGTAGACATTGTTACAGATCGCGGTCGACAGTTCGAATCCGCTTTGTTCCAATATTTATCGAAGATAAATGGGTTCCAGCATAAAAGAACAACAGCTTACCATCCGGCATGCAACGGTTTAATAGAGCGTTTCCACAGGCAGCTCAAGGCAGCGATCATGTGCCATGCAGATGAACATTGGACTGAATCTTTACCTTTAGTTCTCCTTGGCATTCGTAGTGCATTTAAGGAAGACTTGCAGTCTTCGTCTGCCGAACTGCTATATGGAGAACCACTTAGGCTACCTGGTGAATTTTTTGACCCCACCATAAATGTTACGTCGGGTATAACGATTTTACAGCCAGGTTGCATAATTTTGTTAAAAATTTGCAGCCTGTCCCAGCTTCACGCCACACAAAAGAAAAAACTTTTGTATACAAGGATCTCGCAACTACTGAACACGTCTTCTTAAGAGAAGACGCTTCGCGTACGAGCTTGCAACCTGCGTACTCAGGTCCGCACAAGGTACTCGCCAGAGGAGATAAGGTATTTAAACTCCTGGTAAAAGGCAAAGAGATGAATGTCTCAATCGACAGACTTAAACCGGCTTACATTTTAGCTGATGGTAGCAGCTACAGTCCCATTCAGGCCGCTTCCTCAGAGAATATTAAAGGGTCCCATCCGGGTCCAATTACAAGGTCTGGACGCCGTGTTAGATTCCCGGACTATTATATACCATAAGATGGCCTCTGGGGGGGAGTGAATGTAGGCTACTTTCCTACATTATACACACACACACACATATGCCACACAGATACACACATACATACTCTCTTACACTCAACATATACAATACTTTTACACGACTATATATTATACCACTATATACTCTCAACACAATGCACGTAGCAACAGCCGGGCGTTGAACGCGCCGCCCGGAATACCGTTAACTCAGCTGGCAAAAGGATCGCCTGCGCCGCGCACCGCGTTCACCAGTCGTTCTACCGATACGACGCGTAACGCATGTTGCTCGCTAACGCTAATCCTTTGTTCTCGCCATAGACTTTAAGTATTACGATTAATATTGATTGTGCTTTTTCTAGACTGTATTTTTATTATAAACTCTTTCATCTTGGCTTGTATATCTTCTGCTTGTTTGTGCTAAATTGTGTATCTCCTGCTTGTGTGTATTAAAGTAAACATTTTAACTGTCAGTGTTGTGGAATTATTTGTATAGACTATTTATCTCGCTAAAATAATTTAATCTTGCAAAACCAAAACCTTCAAGGACCGCAACATTCATTTGAAAATCAAAATTATCGTAACCCGTTACCACAACGAAGAAATTATTTGCCACAAGAGCAGCGTAGTCAAGCTTCTGTCGAAGGCTTTCAACAACATGATTATAGATCACAGCAATCTAGGGTGCCAAATAATTTACCACATTATGGTTATACTACAGGAATTGGATCTCTATAGCCAGTAACACACATTCCATCGCCTGCACCAACCAACGCCAGCAGTGAATCGGAGATAGAGTTATTCTACGATTAACAAAATCTTTTTTGGTTAAGGGAAACGAAAGAACTGTTGTATGTGGTGATTTGAATGGATGGGTAGGTATAGGTACCTAAAGCGACAAAGAATGTCGGCACGGCGCGCGGCGCGGTTTTAAATCAAATTAACACGTACATTCCCTACCGACGCAGCGACAGACTGACACACTGACACAGTGACATTGGCCTTGACCGCGAATCGCTGCCGCTACGATATGTTGAGTTTTTGGTTGTGAATTCTGTAGGTATATCCCAACTTGCCTAGGGTGAAATAATTGTAAGGAAAAAATTGAGATATGACAAAAAAAATGTTGTTATTTTTCATTGAATTTACGTTCTATAAGTGAAACCAAACCACTGGTTTCAAGGACAACGGTGTTTACACTAACACCCTGTATAGCCAACAAAGATACAGAAAGTAGTTTCGATACATATAACGCATCAGCTTCGCCACAAGTTGCTAGTGCTCACTTTAAGAGTCCTACTACTCCAAGAAAAAAAAAATAAGTTCTACTGACGAAAGATTTGCAAGCATATTAGAGCAAAGTATAGCTCAGAAAATTTTTTCGGAACCAAAAGATGACGATGAAGACAAGCTGTTTTGTTTATCACTCTTTAAAGAGATTAAAAAATCCCGGAATATAAACGACTTTGCACTAAAATTTACATTTATAATTTAATCTTGCAAAACCAAAACCCTCAAGGACCGCAACATTCATTTGAAAATCAAAATTATCGTAACCCGTTACCACAACGAAGAAATTATTTGCCACAAGAGCAGCGTAGTCAAGCTTCTGTCGAAAGCTTTCAACAACATGATTATAGATCACAGCAATCTAGGGTGCCAAATAATTTACCACATTATGGTTATACTACAGGAATTGGATCTCTATAGCCAGTAACACACATTCCATCGCCTGCACCAACCAACGCCAGCAGTGAATCGGAGATAGAGTTATTCTACGATTAACAAAATCTTTTTTGGTTAAAGGAAACGAAAGAACTGTTGTATGTGGTGATTTGAATGGATGGGTAGGTATCGCTCGACCAGGATACGAGTCGGTGCTTGGAAAGTTTGGCGATAAAAGGGTTAATGATGCTGGCAAGCTTATACTGGCTGTATGCAAGGAAAAGGGTCTTCTTGTGACAAACACTTTGTTTAATCACAGGAAAATCCATATGTACACTAGAGAGAGAAAGAATGAGAGAAGTATGATTGATTTGTTCCTGGTGGATGACCGACTGCGAAAACAGGTGATGGATACACGAGTGTTCAGGGGTGCTGACCTGGGAACGGATCATTATCTAGTAATTACTAGATTTAGGGGTTTGTTCGCGGGTTGGCGCTACCGGACGGCAGTAACAGAACCACAGTCGGTCTGTCGCATCCGAAGCTGGAAGCTTCAGGAAACGGATACTAGGGACAAATATCACACGAGGGTAGCCGAAAAGCTTGACACCATCGATGGCAGGAAAGAATGTGTGGAGAGAACATGGCAGAACCTTAGGGATGGAATGGTAAGTGCAGCGGAAGAAGTATGTGGAACGACAAAAAGAGGTAGTAGTAAAAGAAGAGATGCATGGTGGAATGATGAAGTGAGAGAAGCTGTAAAAAGGAAGAAAAAAGCATGGTTAGACTACTTAGCCTCTAGTAACGATGAGCATATGAGAGAGAAGATGAAAAAAAGATATAAGCTGCAGAAAGTTCATGCGAAAACATTGATTGAGGAAGTACGTGAAAGGTGTAGAATAGAAGCGGACGAGAGGTTGTCGCGCAACTTTAAGGAAAACTCCAAACTCTTCTGGAAAGAGGTTGGAAGGTCACGGAGTGGTGCGACAGCCTTAAGAATGAACAAAGTGCTTTCGAGAACCAATGACGTCCTCTCAGAAAAATCGGACGTCATGCAGCGATGGAGTGAATTTTATAGAGAAATGTATGCGTGTCATGATCTTAGTGAAGGATCCGGGGGTGACGCCGTGACTGGCACGCCAGACACGGACCTCGATGACACTGAGGTCATCAGCATGAAAGAGATTGAACGTGCGATTCGAAGTTTGAAATGTGGTAAGTCTGCAGGACTAGACAGAGTTACTGCTGAAATGGTCAAGTACGGTGGGCCTCGCGTCTGGGACAGCTTTCATCTGCTGTGCAATTTGTGCTGGCGGACGGAGGATGTCCCGGATGATTGGCGATCCGCAGTCATTGTGCCTTTATATAAGGGTAAAGGTTCACATTTTGACTGCGGGTGCTATCGGGCGATCAGCTTGACCAGTTTAGCAAGTAAAGTTTACTCGAAGGTTTTGACACGTAGGATGCAAGAGAAATCGGAAAGATTCTTATGGGAGGCACAATGCGGATTTAGACCTGAAAGAGGATGCACGGATCAAATGTTTTCTCTCCGCATGATCACGGAGAAGCTTCTGAGTGTTAACCAGAGGATTTTCTGTGCTTTTGTGGATCTGGAGAAAGCATTTGATAAGGTTATAAGGAAGAAAATGTGGGAACTGTTGCCGGGATATGGTGTGGATGGTCGATTGTTAAGGGCTGTGCAGTCACTTTACTATGACTGTAAAGCCTGTGTGCGGGTAGGGCATGACCTGTCACCCATGTTTAGCGTCCAAGCGGGCGTAAAACAGGGTTGTGTCATGTCTTCCTGGCCGTTCATACTGTATCTCGACAGCTGTTTACAGAAGCTGAAAGATAGCTGTTTGGGTGTGAAATTGGGTGACATAAAAGTTGATTGTCTGCTGCATGCTGATGATGCAGTGCTTATTGCACCATCAGAACTGCAGGCATTAGCCACGTGTATGAAAGAGGAATGTGAAATTAAAGGTCTCCGTTTGAATGCTAATAAAACTAAGGTTCTGGTATTTGAAAAGGACGAAGAGAGAACGAAATGTGAAATATGGGTAAATCAGGAATGTCTAGAACAGGTAAATGAAATTGTATACTTGGGGAGTGCTTTCAGCCGGGATGGAAGATGTGATTTGGATGTGGATAGGCGTGTTGATGCCGGAAACAAAGTCAATGGTGCCCTGAATGCATTAGTAAAAAGGCAAGGCGTGGTGAAGAGTGCACGCCTTGCAATACATAACGCAGTGTTGGTACCGACTTTGTTATATGGCAGCGAAACCTGGGTATGCCAGAAGAAGCATAAAAGCAAGTTGAATGCAGTGGAGATGCGATCTCTTCGTAAAATGTGTGGCGTTACCATAGCCGACCGAAAGCGAAACGAAGAGATTCGCAATATGGCAGGATTGAAAGATGACCTTATCACAAAAATTGATAGGGGCCTACTCCAATGGTTTGGGCACGTTCAACGAATGAGTGAAGACCGAATGGTGAAGAAAATATATAGAGCGAAAGTTAATATTAAAAGGTGTCGAGGTAGACCGAGACTAACTTTCGAAGACCATGTGAGCAAATTGCTCGAAGAGGGGAGGGTCAAGAGTACTCGGATACCTAGACGTGCATGTATGAAGAAGTTAATGAACCTGAAAGAAGCGAAAGAGGTATGTAAGGATCGTGACACTTGGCGATCTGTTCTCTCTGGCTACCCCGTTAGGGATTGTGCGTGAAGATAAGTAAGTAACAAAATCTTCTTTTTCCTTTTTTTTATTTTGTTCCTAAACAAGTATTGATATAAATTTGTGTCTTGATTAATAAAAAACTTACCTCAATGTTATTATGAGTTTTTCTTCTGGTGAAATACTATATCGCACAGCGTTTTTATTTGCTACGAGTTCATCGTTTATGAGAGCCAGTAAGTCATCAAATGACTTGATGGACATTCTGAAGTAGTTAAAAATTTGGGTTCGAATTGCCTTAACTTAGGATACAAAATTATGTACTGGCTTTCAGTCAGCCTGTATGAAAAAATTGGGTGGACCCAATATCTCCGTCTTCTGTCGCGTCGTTTCTGCCGTCGGTAAAAAATCACCGCTAAAACTGTTTCTACGTCCATCTTCTATAAATGTAGAACCCAAATGAGCCAGGTCAGGGCGGCCGCGGAAACGCGCGTGTAACGCCTGACAAGCGCGCACCTTGTGAACACTATACAAAACTTTTACGCGCGTTCAACGCCCGTTGAGCGCTTGTCATCTCAGAACTCAGAAGAACGTGTTGCGTTCCACGGACTGTTACCTGCTACTGGTTTCTCGACACACGATTTACTGTTCATTTCCTATAAAATCAAACCTCCCAAAGTAAAGCCAGTAATAGTGCGTATATGTTATTTTGCTAGGCTAAATGTAGAAACGCTCCAACATGATGCTTCGCTTTTAGACTGGAGCGATACATTTAATGCAGAGAGCATTGATGACAAGATTTAACATTTAACTCTAATATTCATAACCTGTTTAACAAACACGCACCTATTCGTGAGGTTAGGATAAAACTCGCGCCTGCGCCATGGATTACTGAAAATATCTGTGAGGTCATGTCTAAGCGCGATCAGATGTTTAGGAAATTCAAGGAGAACCACTGTGAACTCAATTGTGCAAAATTCAAAGCTGCAAGAAATCGATGTAATCAGATGCTACGAGCCGCTAAACGCCACTATACTCACCATAATATTATGAACTCTTCTATGGCTAATACACGGAAATTTTTTCGGACGATCGGGGTCGGTAAACCTACGTATAACGTGGAGCCTGCAATCATTTCTATAAGTGATCTAAACTTACATTATGATTTCTTATATTTACGCGAACACTACACATTGATTAAAACTACTTTTACAGATCTTATCGCGTTTAATATTAATTTTAATTATTTTTATTTTTAATATCCGACGTTTCGGGCTGCTGGAAAACGCCCGAAACGTCTAACGAATTGATTAAAACTACTTTTACGGATTTTATCGCTTTTACTATTACTTTTAATTATTTTTATTTTTGATTCCCGACCGACCGAAACGTCTGGAATTAAAAATAAAAATAATTAAAAGTAATATGAAACGGATAAAATCCGTAAAGGTAGTTTTAATCAATAAACTTACATTTTACAACAAACGTACTCCAATGGTTTGGGCACGTTGAACGAATGAGTGAAGACCGAATGGTGAAGAAAATATATAGAGCGAAAGTAAATATTAAAAGGTGTCGAGGTAGACCGAGACTAACTTTCGAAGACCATGTGAGCAAATTGCTCGAAGCGGGGAGGGTCAAAAGTACTCGGATACCTAGACGTGCATGTATGAAGAAGTTAATGAACCTGAAAGAAGCGAAAGAGGTATGTAAGGATCGTGACACTTGGCGATCTGTTCTCTCTGGCTACCCCGTTAGGGATTGTGCGTGACGATAAATAAGTAAGTAAGTAAAACTTACATTTTTCTTCAACTACCCAAATGGAGGCTTCTTTTAAATCAAGTACTATTTGTTATTTGAATTCCATGCCACAATCTCGTAACTGCACATTTAATTTTTCTCCCGTTGCTGATGAAGATATAAAAAAGATCATCTATTGTATTAGGTCTATAACAGTTGGCTTCGATGATGTGAATAGACTCATTATCACCTTAATTCTAGACAATGTTACTCCTGTTATTACTCACATCATTAATCATTCACTATTGACTGGGGATTTTCCTACACTTTAACCTAACAAACAAAATGGTATGACACACACAAATGATTCATACCATTTTGTTAGTGAGATAAAAGACCTAGATCTCGCTGACAATGAAACTATGGTCAGTTTTGACGTTCAGTCACTATTCACATGCCTACCTATTGAAGACTGCATCTCAATTGTAACTAGGAAGCTAGAAGATAACAACATGCCTGCTGAATATGCAGTATTACTCAAACATTGCCTCACATCTGGCTATCTATTGTGGAAGGAAGAGTTGTACAAGCAAGTAGATGGTGTGGCGATGGGCTCACCTGTATCTACCATAGTCGCCGACATATTTATGGAGGACTTCGAGGAGAAAGCCCTTCTTACAGCTCCTGTAAATCTAAGATTCTACAAGCGGTACGTAGACGACACCTTCACAATTTTACCATCTGACAAAGTAAGTGCATTTTTAAACCATCTTAACTCTATAGACTCTAAAAAACAATTCACAATGGAGTTAGAGGCAAATAATTCTTTAGCTTTCCTAGATGTTTAAGTCATTCGAAATCCTGATAACACTATTGGTCACACTGTGTATAGAAAAAAGACCCATACCAACCGATATTTAAATGGTGAATCTCACCATCATCCTTCACAGTTAGCTACCGTGGGTAAATCTCTGTTTCAGAGAGCACGAGGGATCTGTGACAGAAAACATCTGGCCGCCGAGCTGCAGCATGTCAAGCAAGTATTGCAAGACAACAAGTTTCGGATCCCGCGCCTACGTCACAGTGACCGAGTGAAGCCGGCCACAGTCGAGCGTGTGCCTGCTGTACTATCATATGTCAGAGGAGTCACAGACAAGGTTGGCTACATCTTGAAGCGAGCTTCTTCCATTAAAACATACTACAAGCCGCCGAAGAAGATTAGTCAATTTTTACTATGCGTCAAGTGTAATATCCCTCTACAAGATGCAGGAGTATACAAGTTAGATTGCGAATGTGGTCTCTCTTATATAGGTCAAACAAAAAGATCCATAAAAACCCGCGTGAAAGAACATATAGCTGACGTGAAGCACCGACACTCCGGGAAGTCTGCAGTCTGTGAACATGTTCAAGATCGTCCCCACCATTACATCAGATTTGATAAACCACAAATCCTCGCAAAAGAACACCGATTCCTACCAATGATGATACGCGAGGCTATTGAAATTAAAAAACATCCAAATTTCAATAGAGAAGATGGTTGGGTGCTGCCATTTGCTTGGGATCCTATAATTAACAAAATTAAACCTAAACCTAAGCATACCACTGCAAGACTTCAAGATACTGTAACTTCGTTTTGCGTAAATCGGACCAAAAATTAATATTCAAAAACTGAAGGTAGCCGGGCTAACAATGACATTGGGACGTCAAACATCTCAGTCCCCCCCCCCCCCCCGTGACCATGGTTGCTGTAAAGCACCCGAAACGTCGGGAATTAAAAATAAGTAAAATCAGTTAAATAAACGCGATAGAATCCGTAAATTTTGTTTTATTCAATTTAAGGTAGTTTAGATATAATGTATTTCATTTCATCGAAATATTTCCGTTGCAGAAGCATTAGTAAGAAAAGTTTTACGATTTTTACAATAGGTAATTTTCAAGAAAAACCAGTTATTGTTTCTCAGGCTCAGAAAACTGTAGAGAATAAAGTGGATAATTTTCTAAAGATAAGTTAACTATGCCATAACTTTCCTTTTATGCGAATCTATTGAGTACTTAAAGATCGTTTTTTAAATTCAACACCTGTGCGGTAGACGGCTCCACTGTCACTATAGCATTAGTGCAAAAAATTACGCACCTTGAAAGCAACGACGTCCTATTCGTCAGTTGTGCGGGACCCCCTCGCGGCGAGTGGTTGTGCCCAGAGACTACATCGTCGTTCAGGTAATTATGACTTAAAAATTTTATATTTTTTAAGCATAAAAGACGTTTCTGCACATTTACGGTATTATAAGCACACAAGCAACTAACAATTTGAAAAACATTAACGCCCTATTTGTATTTGATGTCTTTTTAGACGTAGAATTAGTCTCAAATTTTCATTCCATACCGACCTAATTGTAATTTATGACATTGTAGTTTTAGATTATTCTCAAAATGTAAATAAGGAATTTTTTTTGGATTTTCCTAGTGAGTCATTAGTGTTCGGTAGTGTTTTATTATAAAATGATTATAAAAGCTTTTGTGGGAATATAATTTATCTTTTTACGTAAATAATTTTGAGTAATATAAAGAAATAATTGCGATATTCACGCTGCTGTCCTGCACTGAATATGTACATTTTTACTATGAAAATACAATTATAATCTATATGTAAAGAAGTAAAAGCACAAAAACAAGTAATATTACATAATAAATAAACAGAAACAGGTATTGTATTGAAATTTATAATGAATTTTATTGAAAATAAATGTACGACAAATTCCATGTTAGGTTATTTTTTAACGACGCCACGTCACGCGAAGCACGCGAGCGATGCGAACATTTAAGCTGGGGACTGAGGGATTAAAAAATAATGACAGTTCGAGTAAGTATGCTAATATTTATTAAGTATTTTTGTTTTTATTTTACTACGAAATTATAAAAAGAAAGACATCTAATTTTTAATTTATTTCAGATATCAATCGTCATGAAGAGTTGTGTTTGTCACCAGTTCCAACTTGCACTAAGTAAATATTCTTTAAAAGCCTAACGACACTGTTCGGAAGTACTGGCTAATATTAACAAACATAATACATACGGTAAAATTCAAGAATGCTCTTACGAGAAAGACGCCTCTAAAGCCGAGGATATTTCTCAAGAAAACAACCCATTCGCTAGAACTGACGGTAAAGATGAGTTTGCACCCCCAAAAAAGATTAAACGTGAGCATCTTTTGTCCAATTCCTCAACATCAAGTTCTTCGCCTAGCTCTTCGTCCAGCTCATCGTCTAGTTAATCTTCTAGTTCTACAAACTCTTCTTTGTCGGAAACTACCAAAAATGTAAAAAAGAGTACGAAATGTTGCAAAATGGAAGAAAAGTGAATTGAAACTCTTAAAAAATTCTGGAAGAGAGTATGTTTCTCAAACTGGGAAACTAGTAAAAGCTAAAGAAATGTAACCTTCCTGCTCAAATAAATGCCGATTAACTTGCTCAACGAAATTAACGACAGAGATGAGGCAAAAATTGTTCGATAATTTCTGGGGACTTCGTTAATTTCAAAGGCAACGGGATTATTTGTCAACGTGTGTAACAGCTCGAAATGTTTCTGTGCGTAGCTTGAAAATTAATACTAAAAAAGAAAGACGACCAAATTGCTGTTTTACATTTTTAGTAGAAAGTAAACCTATAAGAATGTGCAAAACCCTCTTGTTAAACACGTTGGTTATTCAACGGTTATTCAAGCAAAATGCAGTGGTACTGGTGTAGTTCCAATTGATCGTTGCGGAAAGCATTCAAAGATCAATTTGGACCAATCCGTACGTGGGCATATAAATGCAATTCCGCGAGTCGAAAGCCTAATTAGGGCTAATACGAGCAGTGAGTTCATTCATGGTGGCTTACTAATGCTGAAATGTATAGAGACTATAAACAGGAAAGAGAATTCACCCAAAGTATTGCTGCAAAATATGAGATTTACGCACATATATTTAATACGGAGCTTAACATTCCTTTTTTCACACCTAAAAAGGATCAATGCGACCTCTGTAAATCGTAAAAAATGCGTTAAATGAAGAAAAAGAGGCTTTAGAAGACGGATATAAAGATCGTCAAAAACAGAAAGAACTTAGTCGAAAAGAAAAAGCAGAAGATATTAAGTCTTGCAAAGAACCAAACAGCTCTAAAACTGTTGCTATTTATGATCTCCAGGTTGTTATGCCTGTGCCACTTGGAAAAAGCTCGGCCTTTTTCTACAAGTTAAAATTAAACTGCTATAATTTCGCGGCAAGTGTTTATTGATTATTGTTAATTTATGTATTTAATAAAATTCCATGCGTTTACATTATATATTATTGCCATTTTAGGTGACTGATGTCAAATATACGACCACGAGATGCTACTTTTAGCACAAAGGCATAGGGAATCGAGGAGCGATAGAAATTGGAACATGTGTTTATGAATTTTCAAAAAATATTGCTAAATGTCAGCCCAACTGTGACGTGATTTTTTACTCAGACAAATTTTGCGGTCAGCAGAAAAATAGGTACCTTTAGCAATAGCTACTTTTTCATAGAGGATCACGAGTACTCACGCACTTACACACAATACACACAAGGAAACTACCTACTCGCGCAGCCATTTAGAAATAAACTACTTATTAATTTATTTTACAGATTCATACTTGCGATGTATAGTCCAAGAACTAAATTACGATGACTTCATAGATCTGAAAGCATTGTGTGAGAAAATAGGGATGAATACTTTAAAAGGAATTGACGGGAAGGCTGTTAAACTTACAGAAATCAGAATGATCCGTTTTTTTTTAAGAACCGAGATGAATACGAATTCAAAACATCGTATGTGGAAGAAAAGCTGGACGAAAGTTTTAATTAAAATCAGATCTGTAAAGTACGCAGAACAAGAAGAGATAATCACGATGTTCAAAATGTAGTTATGAAGCCTAATTCTCAAATAGCCATTTCAGAGCGGAAGAAAAAAGATTTGTCTCAATTGATTCGCGACAACATTATTCCAAAGCAATATAGCTATTTTTGTAATTCTATTCTTTAAATTTGCTACACCATCTGCTTAAAAATAAGAAACCTACTACTTAATTAATAATTGTATTTAAAAGGAAGAATACTTTTTGTTCGTTGGTAGCCTAAAATTTCATAATGTTGACGAAACTGATTCTGCAAAGGAATGATAAGTAAACTTTGAGTTAAGTTGAAGTACTTAATTATTTGATATGAGAATAGCATTTTAATGTGTTAATAATACGTTGTAATTTTTTATTTAATGTCTAAGGAAAGTTTTCTGAGAATACTGTGCCATGATTATGATAAGCAAGGTAAACTCAGCTAGTACGGTTAGTAAAAAACCTAAAATTTTCTTTAATTAGGTAAATAAGTTGTTAAGTAACAACAACAACACAATTTTACTACTTTCGTGTTTTATTTACAAAAATACTATAATCATAATTGTCACAAGTTATTGAAGTGACATCATTTAGTGCAAGCACGCCACAAATGTGGGTCTTATTGCAGTGTTTTCCATTTATTTAAATGTTTTATTTATTTATTTACACTTTATTGTACTAAAGGTACAAACGGCGGACTTAATGCCATATGGCATTTTCTACCAGCCAACCGGAAAGTTAGTGGGAGATGTGTGTACTGCAGTGGGCTAAGATGAAACCTAAAATTGATAAATTTCACATACACCGCCCCCCCCCACACACACACATCACACACATATACTCATAGCTCAAACTTAATTATATACACATATATACACATACATATACATACACATACATATATACATATACATACATATATATATATACATACATACACACACATAAACACACGTATATACATACATATACAATAGATATAATAGATTAAATGCTATAGATTATTTATATATTTATATGTCAGATGAACCCAAATAATGTTCCTTTACCTTTGTTTTAAAAATCCACTTGTTGGGGGATTTTCTTATTGCTAGGGGAAGCGCATTCCAGAGTCTTACAGCGGTAACAACGAAAGAGTTTGAGAGGAAACCAGTACGGTGAGAGGGAGTATGGAGCACGAGATTGTTACGTGAGCGAAGATTGCAATCATGGGAAGAACCCAGGTATTGAAACTTACATTTCAAATACTCTGGGGCCAATGGATCGTTAAGAATAGTGAACAGAGTGCTAAGAATTCTAAGGCTCCTGCGTTGTAGGATATTTAACCATTTAAGTTGAGAGCGATAGAAAGTGACGTGGTCATACTTTCGAAGACCGTAAATGAAACGGATACAGTTGTTGAGAAGCCGATCCAATTTATTGACCAAGTATTTGTCTACATCTAAGTAACACACATCAGCATAGTCAAACATAGGAAGAATTAACGATTGAATTAGAAGTTTCTTCGTACAAGGCTGTAAGATATTTTTATATCTGTACAATTTTCTCAAAGTAGTACAAACTTTACGGCTAACTTCCTCAACATGACTGCGCCAAGTAAGTGAACAATCCAAGGTTAATCCCAAGTCCCTAACATGGGAGCTGTAAGGAATTACCTCGCCATTATAAATCAGAGGATCAAACGATGTGTGATTAAGTTTACCTAATTGACGTGCACTGCCTAAGACTATAGCTTGGCATTTGCTTGGATTAACAGCAACCCCATACCTTCTTGACCAATTAAGAATCCAGTTAAGATCGGAGTTAATCACGGTTAAAGCATTATTTATGGAAGTAGCATCGGCATGAGCATAGAGTTGCAAGTCGTCGGCATACATATGGTAGGAAGAACGAAAATTACAAGTGATCATGTTAATAAATATAGAGAAAAGTAAAGGAGAGAGAATTCCACCTTGCGGAACACCAGTGGTTAACTCACCCCAATCGGACACCATACCATCGACCCAAATCGCCTGCTGGCGACCACGAAGATAGGAGGAGACCCAATTCCGTGCTGATAAGGAAAAACCTAGGTAAGACAAGATGGCGATGAGAATATCATGGTCAACGGTATTAAAGGCGTTAGAAAAATCTATTAAAACTAACACCGTCAACTTTCCAAAGTCCATGCCATCACGCACATTCTCTGTTATTTTTAAAAGCGCCGTTGTGGTGCTATGTCCAGGTCGAAATCCTGATTGGTGTTGATTCAGTATGTTGCTTTTGGTTAAGTGAGTTTGTATCTGTTTGAGCGCTACAGCTTCTAAGACTTTTGACAAAAACGGCAAAATCGATATAGGCCGAAAGTGATTGAGAGCACTGGGCATAGAGATTTTTGGAAGAGGGAGAACAAAAGCCTTCTGCCAGCATAACGGAAACTTCTCAGTAAGCAATGAGCGGTTTATAATGGAGGTTAAAATTGGTACAATATGATCTGAAACATATGATATCATGGTTCTTCCTATGTTGTCATGACCTACTGCCTTTGATTTAAATGTTCTTATAAATATTAAATCATACATCATATGAGCAAAGTAAAAAAAAGTTTGCAATAATATATCACACCAAACCTAGTACATAAACACAGTTAAAACAAAAAAACTTTAATGTACCATAGTGTAAAATTAAGAAAATAACATTTATGACTTTAAAGAACTAGATGTGCGATATATCAAAGTATTTTTCATAAGATCCGAAAGCATCCAAACATTCGACACAAGTATTATAAGCAAACTAACACCTAATCGAAATACAAAAAACCAAATTGTAAGTTGTGCTAAATTCATGCTGAAATACCGCATCCGATCTTGCTATTGCGAATATTTAAAGGGAAAATGTGAATGTTTTGGTCCAAAAATGCAGAGTTTTGAATTTGACACGGAAACTACACTAGACAGAAATGGGCAACATGAAAAAGGTTCAAGATTGCAGCTCGATGAAAATACAGGAGAACTAAAACAAGTGATAGAAAACGGAAACGAGAGAATTTGATACAGCTGAAAAGCAAAACTATGTTGAAAAGGATAAGGAAGTGGTGAACAATAACCCAGACAGTCTTAATATTAATATGCTTTGTATAAAAGTTATCAATAATAACTCGATTTTATCTGATCAAAATACTACAGCACAGTAAGCGGACGTATGCGCGTTGAATAAACTTTCAAAGGGTGACAACCAGAATCCGTCGTTTAAAGTGATGAATCAATGATTTACCGGCATGTTTACAGCCAGAGATACCACCTTCTAAACTATCAGCAAATGAATCAAAGGTGTCCTTGGGCTGCTCCAAACTTATAATATTCTAATGTAAAGGTAGATTTCGCCACTAAACTTAAGAAAAATGACATCAAAAAATCCTTACAGGGGCTGATGTTATAACGCAATCAGCACTAAAGACAAAAATAGTTCCGAAAAAAAAAGGATACAAATGTTAAACAAAACAATGCTAAAAGAGAAGCAAATACATTTCATGAAGATGCAAGTACATCAAACGAATCACATAGTAATCAAAAACGGCAAAAATTTACTACTGAAACAAAAAGTTGTGGTAAAAGAGCTTAATTGTATATAAATAATACAGAAAAGTTAAAATCAAGTACGTCAGAAGAAGTTGACGTTACAAAAAAAAACGTAAAAATATAAAAACTGAAACAATAATAAGCTGTGAAAAGAAAAGGTAAAAAGAATACGAATAGTAGAAAAAAGTCAAAACCAAGAAAGCAAATTCTTAAAAACGCGGGAGATAAGAAACAATATTGGATCAAACTCAATAATTCTGAAGATGATAAGTTTAATGGATACATGACATCGTGTTTAGAATACAAAGTAGAAAAGGAAAACTTCGAGTCAGCCATACCGTTTGCGGGTAGTGATAGTGACAAGTTTTCCTGCGCCTAATCTCTCTCCAGTCATGTCAGTTTACTGTCCCATCGGGATATGAGAGTGAGGGAATAGAGACTGCACTTGTGCTTGCGCATACGCTTGGGCACTATGATCCTGTCCTGCGCTGATGGCTAGCCTCCATTGAGGCAGGCCGCCGTAGCCGAAATTCGGTCTGGAGGATCATTATTAGCGACAACTTCACATGCGAAGCCAATTTAAAATTTGATTTAAAAAAATACGACTGGATTGTGGCAAAATTCGCCACAAAAAAGTTTTAAGCACTTTGTGGAACGTGTTTTATGTATAAAAGACAACATCCCTACTGTAAAATTTGTGAGGAATGTGAAAAATTCAAAAAGTATTAATTATTAAAGGGTTAATATTATCGTATCCAAAGGTTGAGGATGTATGTGAAGTGCAGTTAAATGATGTGATTAAAGTGTTACTCCAACCGAACATTTCCCAACGGGACCAAAAAATCTTTGACACTAAAATTAGTCATTACAATATAGGGTAAAAAATTTAAATACGTGTCTAATAATATACCAAAGTCTTAATATTCCTATAAAGTTTTCTACTGTAATAAACAAATGATTTGATATTGTTTTGTGTAAGATTTATTTGATGAGTAGGTAACTATATTTTGTGTTCGTTTAAAATCATTAAAAGTAATAAGAAAAAGAGCAATGGCTTTAATATCTTTAATATTACTTAGAGAAAGAGCAATGTAGATTAGAGAAATACAAAGATGAGTTAGAATGATATTTGAGACGTAAGTAGGCACTGTTGGTTTATTTTTGATAAAAAAATTAAAGATAAGCAGATTTATTTGTGAGGATATTGTATAATTTCAGTCTTTCAGTCTTATTCATAAAAATCCACTAAAATGGCATTATAACAGTAATTACTTAAAATGCTCAATAGTACTATTAAACCTATTGATTTAGCTGTGTAGCTAAAAGTGCGCTTGCTTAAACACAACCGCACTATTTTAAATAGGCCTAGCGCGGTCACCCACTGTAGCCCAAGTGAACTAAATATTTTCTTATGCTACTTTGTTTCCATTGCTTACCTCAAGCTTGTGTTTTTATTATAAGTATTATTGTAATGGCGAGTGTAAACTGTGGCGCTTGTTTAGCTAAAATGGTTACCACATCTTTGCTTATGAAATGTCACAGATGCGAAACAGCTTATCATATATTATGTGTTAATGTATCAGCACAGGAGGACAACTCCTATTCTGACGAATATTTAACGAACTGGCTTTGTCCAAGCTGTCAATGTAAGGAGCCGAAACAAGATAATTCAAACAACCCAATTTGTGGATCTCCAACTGATTTTTACAATAACGTCACAGCTCGCCCTACAAAGCGAAAGGCCACCTTATCACCTAACGTAGAGATTAACCAGGCTCCTTCGGTAACTTCTATAAATGACAACCTTGCTTCGCTTACCTTGGAAATAAGATTATTGCGAGAGGGATTTAACAGCATTAAGGGAGTTATGGGAAATCTATCGGCTTGCCTTCTCCAGTGTACTACAAAACTGGAATCACTTGAAAATCGCATGGTAAATGCTGAAAAAACAATTCAAGAGGCTAAAACATATACATTAAAGGTGGCCGAGCTTACTGAGACTATATCCTCTCTCCAGGAACAGATTAACGCCCAGGCTCAATCCGCTATTCGAAAAGAGCTAGAGATTATAAGACTCAACGAAAACCCAAATTAAAGTCTTGAGCACGTAATACTTGTTACCGCCAGCAAAATTGGGGTGAATTTGGTAACAGAGGATATCGACTGCGTTATCCGAGCAGGATTAAGACAGCAGAAGGTTCTAGCAAGCTCCCACGCCCAGTGATTATACGTTTCCTGTGCAAAAACAAACGAGAAGAATTCCTTAAAGCATCTAGGACCAGGCGTGACCTCACCACTACTGACATCAAAGTGCAGGGCCCTACCAGGAAGCTATATTTCAATGAACATCTAACGAAACATAACCGGTGGTTATTTCGAGAAACAAGAATACGAGCTAAAGAGGCCAGTTATAAGTAATGTTGGGTCAAGCAGGGCTACATCCGCATTCGTAGGCGGGAAGGAAGTGCTGCCATCACCATACGGAACGTCTCTGATCTGGAGCGTCATCACAGTCCTGAGGAATTGGCTGCCACAGCTCCAGTCGGTAGCAGTAATCAACAAATGCTGCATTAGCTTTTTTCATGTTATTTTTTTATTTCCTATTTTTTTTTACTGTATGTTTTTAATTCACAATAACAGCTCACTTATAATAATGTATACATAATGATTTCTTATATTTACGCGAACACTGTACATTGATTAAAACTACTTTTACGGATTTTTTCGCGTTTTATTTATTTTATTTTTAACACCCGACGTTTCGGGTGCTTTCCAGCACCCATGGTCACGGGGGACTGAGGTGACTGACGTCCCGATGTCAAAGTTAACCCGGAGTACCTTCAGCTTTTTTAATTATTGTCTTTGGTCCGATCTTCGCAGAATGAACTAACTGTGGTTTGAAGTCTTGCAGTGGTATGCTTGGGTTTAGTTTTAATTTTATTAATTATAGGATCCCAAGCAGGTGGTAATACCAAGCCTCCTTCTCTATTGAAATTAGGATGTTTTTTAATTTCAATAGCCTCACGTATCATCCTTGGTAGGAATCGGTGTTCTTTCGCGAGGATTTGTGGTCTATCAAATCTGATGTAATGGTTGGGGCCATCTAGGATATGATCGCAAACTGCAGACTTCCCGGAACGTTGATGCTTCACGTCAGCTATGTGTTCTTTTACGCGGGTTCTAATTGATCTCTTTGTTTGCCCTATATATGAGAGACCACAATCACAATCAAGCTTGTACACTCCTGCATCTTGTAGAGGAATATGACACTTGATGGATGGTAAGAACTGACTAATCTTCTTCGGCGGCTTGTAGAATGTTCTAATAGAAGCTCGCTTCAAGATGTAGGCAATCTTGTCTGTGACACCTCTGACATAAGGTAGTACAGCAGGCACACGCTCGACTGTGGCCGGCTTCACTCGGTCACTGTGACGGAGGCGCGGGACCCGAAGCTTGTTGTCGTGCAGAACCTGCTTGACGTGCTGAAGCTCGGCGGCCAGGTGTTTGCTGTCACAGATTCCTCGTGCTCTCTGTAACAAAGATTTGCCCACGGTAGCTAACTGTGAAGGATGGTGGTGAGATTCACCATTTAAGTATCGGTTTGTATGGGTCTTTTTTCTATACACAGTATGACCTATGGTGTTGTTAGGATTTCGGATGACTAACACATCTAGGAAAGCTAAGGAATTATTTGCCTCTAACTCCATAGTAAATTGAATTTTAGAGTTTATGGAATTAAGATGTTCTAAAAATTCAGTTACTTTGTCTGATGGTAAAATTGTGAAAGTATCGTCTACGTACCGCTTGTAGAACCTTGGGGTGACAGGTGCAGTAAGGAGGGCTTTCTCCTCGAAGTCTTCCATGAATATATCGGCGACAATGGGAGATACAGGTGAGCCCATCGCAACACCATCTACTTGCTTGTAGAACTCTTCCTTCCACAATAGATAGTCAGATGTAAGGCAATGTCTTAGTAGTTCTGCATATTCTGGTGGCATGTTATTTTCATCTAGTTTCCTAGTTATAATTGAGATGCAGTCTTCAACAGGTAGGCATGTAAATAGAGACTGAACATCAAAACTGACCATGGTTTCATTGTCAGCAAGACATAGGTCTTTTATCTTACTGACAAAATGGTATGAATCCTTAGTATGTGCTCTTGTGTGTCCTCTGAGTGGTGATAATATTTTGGCTAAGTGTTGCGCCAATCTGTAAGTTGGCGAATCGATTTGACTTACTATTGGACGTAATGGAGCGTTAGGTTTGTGTATTTTTGGTAACCCATACAACTTGGGAGGTTTTGCACACGAAGGTATCATCGAATTGACGTCTAGATTCAATTTCTCGGAGTATTTCTTAATTAGATCGCTAGTTGTTTTAAGCGTATTAGTTGTAGGGTCTGTTTTGACCTTACGGTATGTACTTTCATCCGACAAAAGTTGTTGTATTTTAAAATTGTAATCCGACGTATCCATTACAACCGTAGCATTTCCTTTATCTGCGCGGAGAATCGTAAGCTCTGGTCTGTTGCGTAAGGTTTTTAACGCGTTAAATTCATTTTTGGGAAGATTTAATTTCGGCACTGTACTTCGACGTAACATAGACGAAATGTCTTGGCGTATGGCCTCTAAATCATCTTTACCAATATTATTTTTATACAGACAATCCTCAACACTACAGATAATGTCTTCATACGGGATTCTTCTCGGTGTAATTGCGTAATTAAAACCTCTTCCTAAAACTTTTATTGTAGCGTCATCCAGAGTTTGTTTTGACAGGTTATAGACCACGCCTTGTTTACTATTCGTGTCTGTGGTCGTTTCGTTCTTACGTTGCCATTGATGTTGGACATTTGATTTAGTTGTTAATTTTTGGTATTTATCAATATGTTTATTTTTGCATTCATTGTATTTAGTTGTTTCGCGTTTATCTAAAGTTTCCATGCAATTCTTATAATCAAATGTCGATAAAACTGTCTTTAATTCACTGGACGAATTGTCTATGGTTTTGTTTATGAAGCATAGATCGGTACGTTTTTGCTGAATCACCGTTATTAACAACTTTTTACTCGCCTGATTTAAGATCTTAGCGCTTCCTCGAATGTCTTTTTTAGTAGATATCTTGACACACGTAGGAATGAGATTATGATCTCTGCATCTCTTCAAGAAATTTAAAGCTGTTATGTATCTTGCGCGCTTGGTCTTTAGATCTTCTAATCGGCGTATTTTATTTGACGTTGTTAAAAATATATAATGTCGGGTGTTAAAAATAAAATAAATAAAACGCGAAAAAATCCGTAAAAGTAGTTTTAATCAATGTACAGTGTTCGCGTAAATATAAGAAATCATTATGTAAACCAGTACGGACTGGAAATAGCAAATAAAATACGCCGATTAGAAGATCTAAAGACCAAGCGCGCAAGATACATAACAGCTTTAAATTTCTTGAAGAGATGCAGAGATCATAATCTCATTCCTACGTGTGTCAAGATATCTACAAAAAAAGACATTCGAGGAAGCGCTAAGATCTTAAATCAGGCGAGTAAAAAGTTGTTAATAACGGTGATTCAGCAAAAACGTACCGATCTATGCTTCATAAACAAAACCATAGACAATTCGTCCAGTGAATTAAAGACAGTTTTATCGACATTTGATTATTTTTTTTTTTTTTTTTTTTATAGAAGAGGGGGCAAACGAGCATGCGGCTCACCTGATGTTAAGTGACTACCGCCGCCCATGATCAACCGCAACACCAGGAGAATTGCGGGTGCGTTGCCGGCCCTTTAGAAAGGAGTAAGCTCTTTTCTTGAAGGTCCCCAGGTCGTATCGGTCCGGAAAAATCGCCGGTGATAAAAAGTGTATAAGAAAATATATAAGAATTGCATGGAAACTTTAGATAAACGCGAAACAACTAAATACAATGAATGCAAAAATAAACATATTGATAAATACCAAAAATTAACAACTAAATCAAATGTCCAACATCAATGGCAACGTAAGAACGAAACGACCACAGACACGAATAGTAAACAAGGCGTGGTCTATAACCTGTCAAAACAAACTCTGGATGACGCTACAATAAAAGTTTTAGGAAGAGGTTTTAATTACGCAATTACACCGAGAAGAATCCCGTATGAAGACATTATCTGTAGTGTTGAGGATTGTCTGTATAAAAATAATATTGGTAAAGATGATTTAGAGGCCATACGCCAAGACATTTCGTCTATGTTACGTCGAAGTACAGTGCCGAAATTAAATCTTCCCAAAAATGAATTTAACGCGTTAAAAACCTTACGCAACAGACCAGAGCTTACGAATCTCCGCGCAGATAAAGGAAATGCTACGGTTGTAATGGATACGTCGGATTACAATTTTAAAATACAACAACTTTTGTCGGATGAAAGTACATACCGTAAGGTCAAAACAGACCCTACAACTAATACGCTTAAAACAACTAGCGATCTAATTAAGAAATACTCCGAGAAATTGAATCTAGACGTCAATTCGATGATACCTTCGTGTGCAAAACCTCCTAAGTTGTATGGGTTACCAAAAATACACAAACCTAACGCTCCATTACGTCCAATAGTAAGTCAAATCGATTCGCCAACTTACAGACTGGCGCAACACTTAGCCAAAATATTATCACCACTCAGAGGACACACAAGAGCACATACTAAGGATTCATACCATTTTGTCAGTAAGATAAAAGACCTATGTCTTGCTGACAATGAAACCATGGTCAGTTTTGATGTTCAGTCTCTATTTACATGCCTACCTGTTGAAGACTGCATCTCAATTATAACTAGGAAACTAGATGAAAATAACATGCCACCAGAATATGCAGAACTACTAAGACATTGCCTTACATCTGGCTATCTATTGTGGAAGGAAGAGTTCTACAAGCAAGTAGATGGTGTTGCGATGGGCTCACCTGTATCTCCCATTGTCGCCGATATATTCATGGAAGACTTCGAGGAGAAAGCCCTCCTTACTGCACCTGTCACCCCAAGGTTCTACAAGCGGTACGTAGACGATACTTTCACAATTTTACCATCAGACAAAGTAACTGCATTTTTAGAACATCTTAATTCCATAAACTCTAAAATTCAATTTACTATGGAGTTAGAGGCAAATAATTCCTTAGCTTTCCTAGATGTGTTAGTCATCCGAAATCCTAACAACACCATAGGTCATACTGTGTATAGAAAAAAGACCCATACAAACCGATACTTAAATGGTGAATCTCACCACCATCCTTCACAGTTAGCTACCGTGGGCAAATCTTTGTTACAGAGAGCACGAGGAATCTGTGACAGCAAACACCTGGCCGCCGAGCTTCAGCACGTCAAGCAGGTTCTGCACGACAACAAGCTTCGGGTCCCGCGCCTCCGTCACAGTGACCGAGTGAAGCCGGCCACAGTCGAGCGTGTGCCTGCTGTACTACCTTATGTCAGAGGTGTCACAGACAAGATTGGCTACATCTTGAAGCGAGCTTCTATTAGAACATTCTACAAGCCGCCGAAGAAGATTAGTCAGTTCTTACCATCCATCAAGTGTCATATTCCTCTACAAGATGCAGGAGTGTACAAGCTTGATTGTGATTGTGGTCTCTCATATATAGGGCAAACAAAGAGATCAATTAGAACCCGCGTAAAAGAACACATAGCTGACGTGAAGCATCAACGTTCCGGGAAGTCTGCAATTTGCGATCATATCCTAGATGGCCCCAACCATTACATCAGATTTGATAGACCACAAATCCTCGCGAAAGAACACCGATTCCTACCAAGGATGATACGTGAGGCTATTGAAATTAAAAAACATCCTAATTTCAATAGAGAAGGAGGCTTGGTATTACCACCTGCTTGGGATCCTATAATTAATAAAATTAAAACTAAACCCAAGCATACCACTGCAAGACTTCAAACCACAGTTAGTTCATTCTGCGAAGATCGGACCAAAGACAATAATTAAAAAAGCTGAAGGTACTCCGGGTTAACTTTGACATCGGGACGTCAGTCACCTCAGTCCCCCGTGACCATGGGTGCTGGAAAGCACCCGAAACGTCGGGTGTTAAAAATAAAATAAATAAAACGCGAAAAAATCCGTAAAAGTAGTTTTAATCAATGTACAGTGTTCGCGTAAATATAAGAAATCATTATGTAAACCAGTACAGACTGGAAATAGCAAATAAAATACGCCGATTAGAAGATCTAAAGACCAAGCGCGCAAGATACATAACAGCTTTAAATTTCTTGAAGAGATGCAGAGATCATAATCTCATTCCTACGTGCGTCAAGATATCTACTAAAAAAGACATTCGAGGAAGCGCTAAGATCTTAAATCAGGCGAGTAAAAAGTTGTTAATAACGGTGATTCAGCAAAAACGTACCGATCTATGCTTCATAAACAAAACCATAGACAATTCGTCCAGTGAATTAAAGACAGTTTTATCGACATTTGATTATAAGAATTGCATGGAAACTTTAGATAAACGCGAAACAACTAAATACAATGAATGCAAAAATAAACATATTGATAAATACCAAAAATTAACAACTAAATCAAATGTCCAACATCAATGGCAACGTAAGAACGAAACGACCACAGACACGAATAGTAAACAAGGCGTGGTCTATAACCTGTCAAAACAAACTCTGGATGACGCTACAATAAAAGTTTTAGGAAGAGGTTTTAATTACGCAATTACACCGAGAAGAATCCCGTATGAAGACATTATCTGTAGTGTTGAGGATTGTCTGTATAAAAATAATATTGGTAAAGATGATTTAGAGGCCATACGCCAAGACATTTCGTCTATGTTACGTCGAAGTACAGTGCCGAAATTAAATCTTCCCAAAAATGAATTTAACGCGTTAAAAACCTTACGCAACAGACCAGAGCTTACGATTCTCCGCG